>JAOVVG010000037.1:15313175-15323603 GCA_028566375.1 Leptodoras nelsoni | reverse complement strand
TGTGATCACCATTATTATCTAGCACTGCCTTAACCCTCTTGGGCATGGAATTCACCAGAGCTGCACAGGTTGCTACTAGGTGACATCATGGACTGATGGATGTTAGACACCTTGCTCTTCTTCGTCCACTTGAGGATGCCCCACTAGGTCAATTAGGTATAGGTCTGGAGACATATTTGGCCAGTCCATCACCTTTACCTTCAGCTTCCTCAGCAAAGCTGTTGTCATCTTGGAGAAGTGTTTGGGGTCGTTATCATGTTGGAAAACTGGTATGTGGTCCAGTTTCCAAAGGGAACGTAATATGCTCTGCTTCATAATGTCACAGAACATGATGGAATACATGTTTCCTTCAATGAACCACAACTCCCCAGTGCTGGCAACACTCATGCAACCCCAGACCATGATGCTACCACCATCATGCTTGACTGTAGGCAAGACACAGTTATCTTACAGTACTCCTCACCAGGGCACCGCCACACATCCTGGCTACCATTTGAGCCAAGCAAGTTTATCTTAGTCTTGTCAGACCACAAGACATGGTGCCAGCAATCCATGCTTTTGGACTGCTTGTCTTCAGCAAACTGTTTGCAGGCTTTCTTGTGCGTCAGCTTCAGAAGAGGCTTCCTTCTTGGATGACGGCCATGCAGACCGAGTTAATGCAGTGTGCGACGTATGGTCTGAGCACTGACAGGCTGACCTCCCACTTCTTCAACCACTGCAACAATGCTGGCAGCAGTCATGCATCTCTTTTTTGAAGCCAACCTCTGGATATAACACTGAACACGTGGACTCAACTTTTTTGGTTAACCCTGGAGAGGACTGTTCCAAGAGGAACCCGTCCTGGAAAACTACTATATGACCTTGCCCAATGTGATGTAGCTCAGTTTCAGGGTGTTAGCAATCTTCTTATAGCCTAGGCCATATTTGTGAAGAGCAACGATTCTATTTCTCACATCTTCAGAGAGTTCTTTGCCATGAGGTGCCATGTTGAATGTCCAGTGGGCAGTATGAGAGAATCATACCCAAAGCACCAAATTTAACAGCCCTGCTCTCCATTCACACCTGGAATCTTGTAACTCTAACGAGTCACATGACACCAGGGAGGGGCAACGACACAATTGGGCACACTTGTGTTGCCAGATATTTGGTCATTAATGGTTGTGTGTTGAGTTATTTTCAGAAGACAGTAAATCTACACTGACTACTCCTGACTAAGTTATACGCAAGTTTCATTTCTATAGTGTTGTCAATCAGCCATAACATTAAAACCAGCTCCTTGTAACTAAATTCTTTGCCCATTTTATCAGCTGCAGTGACCATTTCACCCTGTTCTTCAGTAGTCAGGACCCTCACAGGACCACTATAGAGCAGGTATTATTTGGGTGGTGCATGATTGTCAGCACTGCAGTGACCCTCATGTGGTGGTGGTGTATTAGTGTGTGTTATGCTGGTACGACTGGATCAGACACTGCAGTGCTGCTGAAAAATCCTTCATTCCAGTGGTATGAAGGTGCTCAAGATTCCAATTACCTAGTCACTTTCTTGGTTTCTCTAATGTGCAACTGATTATATCTCTTACAAGAAAGATACAAAACAAAACAAACACATCCTGTGATTTCAGCAGTTTAATAATTTTATAAGTGGAACATCATAAACAGTTGTATACAGAACTACCAAAGTTGCTCTTAGTCTGATCATTTAATTTACTCCGTGTTTTGTCCTGTCTGTAGAAAATGAGTAAATGGTCCTTAAAAAAGAAAGCAGATCATCCTTTGGATCATGCTGGATTTTGTATAATTTGGGCCACTGTTTAATTAGCAGGATGGTGCATGAGCTCCTACATAATATGGTTGTGTCAGTAGTGCTAATATGAACTATGGCATGATCAACAACTTTCTTAGGAAAGGCACAGTTATGAATAATAAGCAATAAATAATTACACACTTTGTCCTTTGTCTATGGAAAAAGCCTTCATATTCAAAGTGAATGTGTTAAAGGTTTATTAGCTGTGAATAAAGAATTGAATGCTCGCAGTATTTGTGATAGGAAGTATTGCACTGCAAGTAGGAATGAGAGTCTGAAGGTTTGTAATGGATGGTAATTTCAAAGAAGAATCTTATGTACAAGCCAAGTAGTGTGATACTTCATGTATATTCCAGGCCTAGGTGAAATGTGGAGAAAAAAAATGGAAGAAATGGTAGTTAACAATTGAGAAATGTAACCTATGGACCAGTGTTGATGCATGCCTGACAAACTGTCTAAAAACTTTTTGTTCACCATAGGAAGGAGAAGGCATAGAAAGGTCCCACTTTAGTGACCATACTATAGTATTCACTTACATAATTGTGTTAAGCAATGAATTTAAATCTATGCCATCCAGCCAGAGACAGCTGAACCCTCTCTAACACCCATCTCCACTCAAGGTGAATATAAACAACACACTACCCCACAAGAGTCTTTGCATATTCCGTTAACTTATTTATGGTTTAGTGAGCAGGTCACTTCCCCGCTTGCTTGAACAGCTGCTGCAAATCTGACCCTTTCCAAAAACATGGTTTTGAGGACAAGTCTTGCACCACTTGCTGTCAGTTCTCTCATTGCTTATGAAGCTTTATGTTGACCCACTCAGAATCCTTTGCCTGGGTCACATGAATAATTTATCCTAGTTTTAGCCTGGGTGTAACATGTAAATGCTTGATGCCCAAGGGCCTCTGCTCAGCACTGTTCATCCCCATACCCCACTCCATATCCATGACAATAACCAGATTCACTGTCTATGAAATTACTTTAAGAACTCTGCTTTATATTTTCAGAATGAACCACATGAAAAATGTTGCAGCTTTTTTTTGTCATTACCCAACATAATATATAAAAAATCATCTAAGTGCAAAATAAAGAATCTGGAATGTATATTACAAATCATTTAAGTTCTTGTTTCAGCAAGCTTTAGCATTTAATACACACAGCATTGCAATACATTCACCCAATGGCATTTTTGAGAGGTAGGAAGAAACCAAAGAAATCTAGAGGAAACCCACCCAGAAAACATGTACAGAATGCCACACTGAATTTCAGGATCATGAGTGAACCAAGTCCAGAACCTTGCATCTGTGAAGCAGTAATACTACATTCTGCACTACCGTGCCATTGTGACTATTATACTGCATTTAACTATTACATTTAACCATTATATTTAGCACATAACTAATGGGTATATGTGGCACCCATTCCCATAATTACTAAGCTTTAGTTGAAAGGAGGGAACTGCTTTATCCGTGCGTCTAATTGAAAGGGAGTGATTAAATAAGTTGAGCTTAAATGACAGTGTCAGGGTGCAGCAGCTTCCTGTCTACTCACAGGTGGCATCCTTGTGGGAAAACTGGGAAAGTGTTTTAACATACCAGCTTTTCAATCTGACTTTTTTCTTCAAGGACATTCCACCTGCTGCCAAGAACTGTCAAACAGAAGCATCTCAGTATAAAGAGGTGAGAGGACACCAATTAGAAAGCAATCTCTGGCCAGAAGAGCCAGCGACACAGCTTGCCACAGGAAGTGGGATGCCTGACTTCCTGCATGGGGTCACAGCTGTTTAAAGAGGAACCGATATCACAGACAACTAAAGAGGCCGTTTAGCAGTGAAGGATGCAAAGCTCATTTGAATAGCAAAGTGCCACTTCAATGTCACTAAGATATTATCATTGTCTTAAACATCTGCTGCAGGTACAAGGACTTTGGTGAAATGAGATGAGCATGTGGGTGTCAGAAGAGTTTACGCAGAACAAGAGGTGAGTACTGTGAACAGGGTGTTATATCATACTGGGAGAGGATTCTTGTTATCCTTCATAATGTTTTTGTTTTTGACCATGTTTTTATTGTTCTTTCAATACTTATCATCCGCAGTTTGCTTCTGTAGACTGACATGAAATGAACCTGCCTTAGTGGGTCCAGTGATTACGATATATATACACACACACACACACACACATATACACTTAGTACTGTGAAAAAGTTTTAGGCAGTTGTGAAAAAAATTCTGTGAACTAAGAATGCTTTAAAAAAAAAATGGAAGTATTAATAGTTTTTCATCAAGTAACAAAATGCAATGAATGAACAGAAGAGAAATCTAAATTAAATCAATATTTGATGTGAGCACCCTTTGCCTTCAAAACAGCACCAATTCTTCTAGGTACACTTGCACACAGTTTTTGAAGGAGCTTGGCTGGTAGGTTGTTCCAAACATCTTGGAGAACTAACCACAGCTCTTCTGTAGATGTAGACTTCCTCAAATCCTTCTGTCTTTTCATGTAATCCCAGACAGACTTGATGATGTTGAGATCAGGGCTCTGTGGGAGCCATACCATCACTTCAAAGACTTTGTGTTCTTCTTGACACTGAAGATAGTTCTTAATGACATAGGCTGTATGGTTGGAGTCGTTGTAATGCTGCAGAATAAATTGGCAGCCAATTAGAATAAATTTGGGGCCAATCATACGCCTCCCTGATGGTATTGCATGATAGATAAGTATCTAGCTGTATTTCTCAGCATTGAGGACACCATTAATCCTGACCAAATCTCCAACTCCATTTGTAGAAATGCAGCCCCAAAATTGTAAGGAACCTAGACCATGCTTCACTGTTGCCTGCAGGCACTCATTATTGTACTGCTCTCCAGCCCTTCGGCGAACAACTGCCTTCTGCTATAGCCAAATATTTCTGCACCCCAGTTTTTGGCCAACCACTGCGTCTATGATCTTCAATGTTGACCGTTTCTTTGTGCTTCTTCAAATCAGCTTGACCAGTACATCTTGAAACCCCAGTCTGCTTTGAAATCTTTGTCTGGGAGAACCCTTGCTGCTGCAGTATAACTGATGTAGTATAAGACAGTATTGTGTCTTGTTGCTGTGCTCAGTCTTGCCATGGTGTATGCCCTGTGGCATGAAACTTCTACAGCCTCACCTTGGTAGCAGAGTTTGGCTTTTCCTCACCCAGTTTTAAGCCTCCTAAAAAGCTGTTGCTTGATGATCATTAGCACCTGTTATATATTTGGTTCATCATACACCTGACTATACTCCTACAAAATCCCTGACTTGTGCATCTGTAACTATAAGAATTGATGCTGGTTAGAAGGCAAAGGGTAGTGACACCAAATACTGATTGGATTTTGATTGTATTTTTTAAATTTATAAAAAGTGAACAATTATTATTTGTAAGTTTGAAAGCATTTTTAGTTTACAGCATTTTCCCACAGCTACCTAAAACGTTACTGCACAGTAGTGTGTGTATGTGTGTGTGTGTGAGAGAGAGAGAGAGAGAGAGAGAGGGAGAGATTGACAGCTACTGTTGTCAGCTATAAACTGGCTCCTTAATTTAGGAAAAACATCATGTTTTGAAAGTCAGTTCACTATCTTACTCAGTCACTTTATAAAGTAAGCTTGCCAGAAAGGCCCACTGGGTTATGTGAAAAGACCAATTAAAAACTAGTGAAGATGAGGTGCAGGAGTTGAAAAGGTTGAATATAATTATTGAATGTCATTATAATTTATAAATGAAAAATCATTTCTTTTTTAACAGCACTGATGGGTTTTTTTGCTTGCTAGTTTGTTTGCTTGACTTCTAGTGTTTTTCAGAGACTTCAGGGCCCTAGTGATAGGGTTCATAAGAAACAAATAAACAAAATAACAACAAAACAAGAAGAAGAAGGAGAAGAAGAAGAGTTAGTGATGTAAGTTTCATTTCAACTTTTGGGGGGGACACTCTGCTCACACCACCCAACATGACATGAGTAGTGTTTTAAATGAACTAAAACATAGGATATCCTACACAAGGAATAAAAAAATTATATTTAATATGCCAAACAACATCTTCACATTAGAACTATTCACAGTCATAATGCAGTATCATGACAGATTTGTATCATTTTTAGTTGCTCATTTCATATTTAATACACTGAATGCACACATTTGGGATAGAGAAAAAAAGCATAGTTAACAGCTCCAGCTGAAATCTCACCTCTTCCTCATTTCTCTCTACTCAAGCCTGATTCATAATCATGGTTGTCTTTTTTAACCTATGCCTATAATAATAATAATAATAATAATAATAATAATAATAATAATAATAATAATAATAATAATACCCCCAAATATAATCTATCTTCTAAAATCTACTCAGCTTTCTAGTGAAAACAGCAAGCCTTAGAGTCTTGACAAATGTCATCTCAATAACTACTGTCAACATACCAATTTTCCTTTGACATATCTTTAAGCCTTAAAAGAAGTGAACATTTCAATTTGGTGTTTTTTATAGAGCTTAAACCGCTTCATTGGTTTAAAGTGCATACATTGGCAACCCATCATCACTTGCATAGCGCTCCATTTGCCTTACGTGAACTACTACAGGGATAACAGAGTGTGATTGGGTCCTGCTATGAGCAGCTGTCCATGACCATACTTGGCCCAGGCCAATTATACTTTGCGATTCCCGATTGCTCTGCTGCCATGTAGTCGGAGTCATTAATCTCCCTGGTTGAGTGTCGTGCCATGTGTTAACAGGGAAGTCCCTTCTCACTCTGCACCTGGCCAGTGCAGTCAGGGCCTTGCCAGTCATCCTGACTCCTGCTTATCCTTGGGCCAGATGTGATGTGCCCTCTGATTACCATTAACAGTAGAGCTGTAATAACGCTAGATTGCAACTGTGGGTCACTCTTAAATGGAAGCCTTGAAAATGATAGTGATAGATTGATGACAAATGCAGAAAAGGTTTTATCATCATTTATTTAATCTATGATTATAAGGTACTACTTGAATGTACTGTATGGTAAGTATGTACTACAAATGCAAAAATAAATACCTGTAAATGTTTTTTGATAGCCTAAACATCCTCAGTTTATAATAATATCATTGTAATTGTAATACAATTTGTAAAAAAATAAAGCAGGACATTGATTTTCATTTCAGTGTGAATGTTTCTATAATCATGTTGCATCTATTGAGTGGGTGATTAACCTACTTGCATTTACCAGATCCCCACTGGCCGGCAGGTTTCCAGGTGGATTTAAATGGCCCTTAATTTAAACTATAACAGCCTGGATAATTAACCTACCCACCATTCATCACCCTTTCTGTTAACCTCCCACAATGCAGATAAGGGGTTGGGGGGAAACTGGACAATCTGAAGGAAACCCACATGGAAATAAGGAGGGCATACAATACTCAGACAGACACCACAGATAGTAACCTAACTTCCTCGTGGTCTTCAACCATGTTCCTGGACAGCTAAGGACTTTAGCTCAACAATAATCATGTCCACCTGTCCATCTAATCCTTCACTCAAGACTTCAGGGAATGATTAGATGGTCAGGTGGAGAAGATTGTGGTTTGAGCTAAAGTCTTCACGAAAGTAGCTGTGTCATTCCTATAATTCGGTGCCTTTTGCGTCCCCACTGTTAATAACTGTATTTATTATGTAAAATGTAAAACAATATAATTTCTTGTCTTTCTTAAAGTCTTACTGAAATAATTTACACTTTAGACATGTTAAACATAATGCACTGTTTTTATTCATCAGACACTAGAGGTTTTCCCATGTCCCTGGTGTGGTGCATTCTAGTTTTGTTATGGAAAAATTAGGTACAGTCAATAAAATATTTTATTATCTTTTAATATTGTTTAAAAGGTTTTGCTTAAGTCCACTCTAAACTATGTCTTTTTTTCCTCAGTGAGTTTCATTTTATCACAGATTATAACTTTTCTTGTCATGTCCCCCAGGTTACTGTCCACCCTGTTATATCTGATTACTGTCTCTTTAAATGGAGAGCTGTTTTGTATACTGACACCATTTACTGGAGTTTGCGTCATCTTTTTGGGGGGGAAACAACTGTGGAAGGTCAGTGGGTAACTCCTCATTTTAATATCTATTTTTCCTCATTTTACTCTATCAGCCTGGTGTAGTCTACCATAACATGTCCACCCTGTTAGAAGAAATATGAGAAAAAGCAGTATGATTTACTGATTTCAAAATGATCATATTCAAAAGTATACAATTCTTTGTCTGATTTCACTTTTATCCTAGCTTGTATATTTGAAGTGCATTTCTGTTCTATGTAGCTTTATTATTATTTTTTTAGAATATTGACAGAAATATTGATATTAAATATGGATTGTGTTATGGTGTGGGGATGAGAGTTGATTCCACGTTACCAGTCTAGCCCTGATACCTCATATAGTGCTACAATATCGAGTTAAAAGGTGTGACAAGAGGCACTGCTCAAAAACCCCTTTAAATAGGGTGATGAGCAGGTGTCCCCTGTTGCCCTTGATTAACACTAAGCTTGCTGGGAGTTGGAGTCCTCCCCTCACAAGCGCCATGCCGCTGCAGCCTCCTAGTGTTAAGCCATGGTTCGGCGAGCCCCCTTACAAATTGCTCATGTTTTTCAGAAGTTTTTTATTTTGATGGTTGTTATAATTGCTTTTTTAACCTTTTTACCCAATGTTAAATAAAGCTACTGTTTTATGGTCATATGGTGTTGAACTTACATTTTTGTTATGTTTTACTGTTTTTTTTAACCTTGCTTTAAGTGCTTTAATGGCTGTTGTTTTAACTGTTAACTGTTTTAACATTTTTATTCATATAAAATATGGTTAATCTTTGCTTTTCTACATGATTAAATTTAAAAACACAATGGATTGTACATGCAATGCCTTATACTGTAGGAGCTTTCATAAGTTCATCTCATTGGTAAATTATATGTGATAAGAAAAAAGAATCTTAAAAAAGAACATTTATTATCAATTATTTGTCCACCCTGTTACACACAGGTGTTCCATCTAAAATTTAATTAGAATTGTAGAAATAATTCAGATTTTTGCTGTAAGTCATTGGATAAAATTAGGCCAAAGCATGTACCCACAAAGAATAATAAAAATACTTATAGCATGCAGTTTTATCTGAAACAAAATAATGAAATCATGTGCTAGTGAGAAATAAGACATACAATGTAAACAACATATCATTTTGTAAATAAATAATACATTAAAAAATCTATTTAAAGTAGAAAAGGGACATATTAACTCTTAGATAATGCCTGTGTTGCACATCAGTTTAAAGCATAAGGTGGACATCCCGAGTCAGTGTCTTCATTAAAATGTTTTAATAAATGCTACAGTTTGTATGCCTGAGCTTTACCAAAAGTCAGTCAGTCAATCATTATCTGTACCGCTTATTCCCCGTTACGGGGTCACTGGGGAGCCGGTGCCCAGCCAGCAACTCTGAGCGCAAGGGCAGGAACCAACCCTAGACAGGGTGCTAATCCATCGTAGGGCTCATACACACACACATTCACACTCGCATTCACACGACAGCGCTATCCACTGTGCCACCGCGCCGCCCTTTACCAAAAGTAGTTTTGTAAAGTTTACCATGTTGCTTTCATAATAAAACATGAAAAATAAATAAAAACAATGACTAATTTTCAAAAAATGTTGAGGTCCAAAAGGCACCCAATCCCAGGAATGGCTCTGGGTTGGAGACCACTGCTCAAGAAACACTTAGAAAAAGAAAAGCATCACTAGGAACATGTATATTATTATAAACTAAGAAGAGTCATAAGCTTTAAATATATTGTTTGTTAATTTATTAATACAGTAAAATAATTATAATGAACTAATCAATTGTTCAGCAAAATTGCTGCTATCGATTCAATACAAGGGTTAGGGGCAGTACATTCAGTACATGAAACCATTGTCTCTTTCAAGCACAAAGTTTCACTCTTAATGCAGTTGTTCATCAGTTTGCATATAATGTTACTATCTGAACACCTTTAATAATGCTTTTAATTTTTTTTTTTAAACAATGGCCTGGTACTGCCAAATATCAGGCAGAACTATACTACCCATCAGCCCCAGCACATCACATGACCAAGTCATGTGCATCAATGATCACCCATTGCTGCACCCATTTCCTGTTTCAGCTAATTAGTGTCACTGTTTAGGTTCTGGGTTTTGGGTGTCTCACTGTTTAGTTTTTGTTGATTGTACTTCTTATATGGCCCTTAGTCTGTGTTGTGCTCATGTTCTTGCCACGCACATCTAGTTTTATTTTTATCCCCCATGTTCTTAGTCTTTGTTTGTGTGTTTCACTAAAATAAATAGATTCCTGCACTTGATCCACCTCTGCTCCCAATTCTCTGACAAACAGGTAATGTGATACTTTGTTTATTTGAACTATCAAACTTGATTTGGTCTGTACATTTCTTGTATCTTACCTTGGGAGGTTATTTTCTTTTCTTTTCTTTTTTTCTACTCAGTTTACCTTGTCAGTTTCCCTTCCCTTATTAGCCAGATCATACAAGGCTGTGCAGAAATGTTTTGATCTGATCTACAGTGGGACCCACAAATCCAACGCTTCTATTCTATATCCATATGTTTCTGT
>JAOVVG010000037.1:15233329-15244717 GCA_028566375.1 Leptodoras nelsoni | reverse complement strand
CTAACGTGCATGTCTTTGGACTGTGGGAGGAAACCGGAGTACCCGGAGAAAACCCACACAGACACAGGGAGGACATGCAAACTCCACACAGAAAGGACCCAGACCGCCCCACATGGGGATCGAACCCGGGACCTTCTTGCTGTATGGCGACAGTGCTACCCACTGAGCCACCGTGTCGCCCGCTTTTTACTTTTTAACAAAATCATTAAAATTATTGCCAAACAAACATTGTTTGGATAAAATACACTTGGAGAGTTGTTTTGGTTGTTTTGAGGCCTCCCTCATCTTTCAGAAACATTTGTGAATAAAAGATCAACACAGCATTTTATGAACTTTTTACAGGCAGTTGTTTATAGTACTGTTTTACTGGACCTGGCCCATTGGGTGTAAGAGGTTAATTGATGCTCAGCTGATCTTTCTCCTCACAAATTGTATTTATATTGTGTTTAACCCCTTAAGCCCAATTTTTGACTGGCATATAAAAAGGTTTGACATTTAAAATTTCAAATTCATAAAAAATTCAGCTTAAAGAAGAATAGTATAATAATTTCTCTATTAAAACACTCCAGGCTTGGTTTTCTGTGTTGTAGTGAAGCAGTCCTCTGGTTGCCAAAATCAAGTAAGTACTGTTTAGTTGGAATGGCATTGAGCCGCCTTTTGTATGCACTTTTAGCAGTTCTTCAATGAGCCTGCCCACTCTTTTCTGTCTGCTGCAGGGAAGCATAGAAAAGCCTCTTCATAGGAATCTGTTCTATTTTATAAGCACTACTGGCAAATCAGACCTATTTTTCTGCCTCTTGCACATTGTGACTAGGTTGCTCACTAGCTTCTGTCCCATTGTGCCAGTTGTGACATTATCAACTTCAAGGGATTTTCGATATTTCTACATGCCAGAAGGAATGTTCTGCATACAAAAATCCTGCACAGTTCTGTATGAGCGCTTTATTACTCTTTATCAAACATTTCTCTAAGAAATATTATACATCCCTAAAAGGATCTAGGATTTAACAGCTAAATGTGCAAGTAGCAGTTTGTAATTTGTATCTCACTTATTTTGAATTATAGGCCAACATACCAATAGTACACTGTCTACGGTTTAGCCATAGCAATTATGATTTTGACTCCTTACTACAGTGATACAGGATTTCCCAGCAAACTATGCTTTTGCTGCTTTTTTCAGATAAAGCAGAAGTCAGACTAAAAGGGGAAAGGACATGGAATCTTAAAGATGTGTATTTGCTTCTGGTTACTTTTGCATCATGCTGACTTCATCTACACTGTAAAAAAATATTATAAAAAAAACTGTAATTTTCTGGCAGTGGGGGCACCAGAAAATAACATCAAAACTTTAAGTGGTGATCTCACATGTTACTCAAGAGCACTTCTGTCTAATCCTTTACGGGGCTCAAACCGGCACTGTCCTACTCACAAGGTGTACCCTTACCCGCTTGTGCCATTTCTTAGCTGTTGTTTTTTATTATTAGAAGTACTAAAAATCTAAGACCGTTTTACACATTAACCCTACAAAAAAAACCCATTAAATTGTATATTACAAAATCCCAGAAATTTAACTTAACTTTCAACTTTTTTATTTAACTTTGTTTATTTAATTACATTAATAAACTGTCAAAATTAAAGCATTTTATTTTGTTAAATGTAGGTTACCCTTATATTGTGTAAATTGCAGAAAATGCTGCTACTTTTTTAATAAAAAATACTATATTTTACAGTTAGTTGTGTTAAGTCTCATCTAAAAGCTGTTAAAAGAGATATTTAATGTATTCGATTTATACAGATTTTTTTTTGGTAAATCACATAACACATTTTAACACATTGCGGCAAAACTGTCAGCACCATTCACATTAGTGTGTGTGTGTGTGTGTGTGTGTAAGCACATAGTTTGGGGCAGGAGGTGCCAATACTTATGATTGTGTGTTTATTATATTAATATATAATTGTGGGGTGCCAATACTTTAGTTCTGACTGTCATTTACGTGTGTGTGTAAGTACGTAGTTTGAGGGAGGTCACTTTTGATCAAACACATGATTGAGTGTTTGTAAGGATATAGTCACTGGGAGCACACTCGCGCACACACTCACACACTAGGGCCAACTTAGAGACGCCAATCAACCTAACGTGCATGTCTTTGGACTGTGGGAGGAAACCGGAGTACCCAGAGAAAACCCATGTGGACACGGGGAGGACATGCAGACTCCACACAGAAAGGACCCAGACCGCGCCACCCGGGGATCGAACCCAGGACCTTCTTGCTGTGAGGCAAAAGTAATGTGTGTCTCTTCTCTCTAATTTTTTATTATCATTGTTTCCATGTCTGGAAATACCAAGAATAGGCAAAAATCTGTCAAGGTACATATGCTATGCCTAAGAAGCCAGAATATACCAGTGATCATGAATCCTTCTGCTCTCTGGATCTACCTGATCCACCCTGATGCCCTACTTCTCTTTAGAGTTCTCATCACGTGAAAGTCATTGTCTGCTGCTGAGGATGGCCCCACATGGACAGTCTAAAGATCACCATGATGGACAGCTGAAAGATATTCTGTGGACTTCTTTGGGCTTTGGACTGCAGCTGACATAATCAGCCTTGCTACAATGGCTAGGATTGTACTTGGCATGAATGGTTTTACACTCCATCAGTCTCCATCAGTGAATAGTTGATAACATCAACAAAATGGATGTCATGTTAAAACTTAAATGATTTTACTGATTACACAATTGCAGTTTTTATTATATAGCACACAGTTATAGAAGAGATTATTTACAGTGTCACCCAAATGAGAATGGGTTCCCTTTTGAGTCTGGTTCCTCTCAATGTTTCTTTTATCATTATAGGTAGTTTTTCCTCGCCATTGTCACCCCTGGCTTACCCGTTAGGGATATAAAAATGAAAAGTTATGTCCAGATTTTATGTCTTTCGCTTTGGAACATTGTTAAAAGTGCTATATAAATAAAAATGTAATTGAATTGAATTAAGAATAAGAATCCTTCTCTTTCATTTGTATACTTAAAATCCCATTTTGATAATTGTATGTACATGCAGTGATTATTGAAAATAGCAAATTAGATATTCAGATGCTTAAATAACTATATTATATTTACTTTTCTTGCAGCCGATAGCTGTCAAAGTGGTATGACTTTACTACATCTATTTCAACAGCACACTGCATAGGGAACAAGGCAGGCCCATGGTGAGAATGCATGTGAGCTTTCATTTTTGTCTCATGCCCCTTGGACTAGTCGATTAATAACATGTCAAAGAAAACAAACAGCTTCTCAGCTCACTTGTTTCTTCTCTTATTCAGCTTCAATTTTGCACATGCCTGCAGTCTCACACCCTTAACTCACTGCTCAGAGAGAGAAAGACAGGGAGAGAGAGAGATCAGGGTGCAGGAGTGTCACCATAGTCATTACCCCTTTTAACTTATTCTTAAACACTTCCCTTTCAGTGCACAACCATGACAAACTAGGCCACTACCTAGGATAATTATATACTTACAACCCCAATTCCAGTGAAGTTGGGACATTGTGTAAATAATTGTGTTATGTTTTACACAATGTCCCATCTTGATTGGAATTGGTGCTGTACATAAATATTGTAATTAAGTCACAATATAAACTTCCAACAAAAAAAAAGGTTAAGCAAGCAAATACTACACTATTTTATTTTATTATATATTTTTATTTTATAATTTGCTGTTCAAGAATGTAACATAACTTGTAACAAAAACCTGCCAATAAGTGTATTCACTGCTCTAAATTACTCCTATCTGTGAATAGGTATACATAGACTTTCATTGTCTTCCTTGATTTTATTCCTTGATTTATTTAAGTTTTCATTAAAAAATGATTTTATCCCCCATCTTGACAAGTTATGTGATCCATAGAAAATTATTTTTGAAGATTTGTAAGTATTTTTAAATATGTTGTCACTTTGGACTTTTTTTCTGCCTTTGTACCTTTAATAAATTGCCCATGTTTACATAAGGGCTTATTAAGAGTGGTCTAATGCTCTGAGTCTCAGCTTGACAATTCTGTGTGACAGTCCAATGCTAAAAGCAAACCAAAATGAAGAAACAACCATCCAATTCCCTTTAACAGTCTTTGCAATCACATAGTGAAATGGAAATTATAGCCTCTCAGACGTGCATAGCTGTTCCATGAATTACTTTTGCATTGATTGTGTTGTTTGCATGCTAGAAACATTTTTCACTCTTCACTAAAATTGTTCTGAACATTTGAAGTATTGTTATCTAAATCCAATTGTGTTTCTGTGATGCTTGAAAGAGACACAAATCATTCTTTTTTCCCACAATTTGTTTTATTACGGTAATCTAATATGCCTCTTTCATACCAAGAGGTTTAAAATTATGGCACAGTGGCACTGTGTGAGCATTACATTGAAGAACAAATCTCTAGTTCAGGAAAACATCCTTGCAAACTGTTTAAAAACCACTTTACAACAGAGTTTCCCAGGCCTTGGGGCTGTCCACATTTGCTCAAACATAGTTCCGGGAGCTGACTCTGATTATAGTATTCATCAAAGCAAAGAGTGGGTTTTTATAAATATTTTTTTCTACCAATAGTTAAAAAATTTATTTGTTTCCGGGATGCAAAAAAGTAAAATAGCTGGTGTTCCTCATCACTGTGAGCGTAGTGGGTATTTGTGCTCTGCCTGCTTGTGCTGGCATGACAGCACAACAATGGGAGATTGTTATCAGAATCGGTTTTTATTGGCCAAGTATGCTCAAAGAATTTGTTTTTGGTTACAGTAGCTCACGTTGTACAGCAAACTGACAACACTTCACAGTGATACATAAAACACGCATTCCTGCTACATACTGCCTATTCTTACACACATACAAACACATACACCCACAGTCATACCTGCAGAATTATTCATTTTTGATTTATATTAACATCTTCAGTACAGCAGTTAAGGGATTGTCAAAAGGATGTAGTGTCAGTTTAAGCAATGTGCAGATAAGTGAACTGCTACCAGAAAACATCAGTGAAATGTTGTATGCCTTTGTAATGTTCAACTGTTCATAAGTGTGGTGGCATGTGGGAAGAAGCTTCACTCTAGCCCAGCTGTCCTGATAATGATTTGACTAAGACACCAGCCAGAGCAAAGGTGCTGGACTGGGGTGTGATGGGTCAGTGGAGATTTTCTCTGCTTGCTTCCTGATACTTGAAGTGGGCAGATCCACCAGTGTGGGAAGCTTGACACCAGTTGTTTTCTCTGCAGAACTGATGATGTGCTGCAGCCTGTGAGTGTCATGCTTGGTGGCTCAGCTGCCCCACACTGTGATGGAAGTGGTGATGACAGACTCTATGATGGCCATGTAGAACTGCATAATTAACTCCTGGGGTAGGTTGAACTTCCTCAGCTGATGCAAGAAGTACATCCTCTCCTGGGCTTTCTTATTGTTGCTGTCCCAATTAAGATCCCTGATAATTGTTGTAGCCAAGAACTTGCAGGATTCATCAGACACAGTTCTGTCAAGGAAGGTGAGTGTAGGCAAGGTTGGGGGGCTTCTCCTGAAGTCTACTATCATCTCCACTGTTTTGCTTGTATTCAGCTGTATGTTTTTGAGGCTGTTCCAGAGGACCACCTGTCTGTAAGCAAACTCGTCACCATCATGAATGAGACCAATGACTGTGGTGTTGTCTGCAAACTTCAAGATTTTGACATTGGGGCCATGGAGTTACAGTCATTGGTGTATAATGAGAAGAGTAGTGGAGAACCCTGTGGAGCACCTGTGCTGGTAATCTGAGTATATGAGGTGAACTTCCACAGCCTCACTTGTTGCTCCCTTATAGTGGGGGCTGGCATGCTGAGTTGGGTCAGTTTGTTGTGTAGTCATTCTGGGATGATTGTATTAAAGGCAGAGCTAAAACCCAATTACAGAATATATGAAACAAATATTCTTGGATGATCAAGGTGATGGAGGATAAGGTGTAGTCCCATATTCACAGTATCGTCCAGTGACCTGTTGGCCTGGTAGGCAAACTGTAGGGGGTCTATTTGGGTTTTTGTGATATCTTTCAAATGACTGAGAACCGGTCTTTTGAAGGATTTCATGACCACGGAGGTCAGAGCAACAGGTATGTAGTCATTCAGTCCTGTGACGTTTGCTTTTTTAAGGATGGGTATTATAGTGGGAGGGTAAAACACACAGCTCCAGTGATTTGTTAAAGATCTTTGTGAAGCTGGTCTGCACAGGCCCTTATCCAGGAGGGTGAGGGTCTATCTGGGCCTGGAGCCTTCCTCA
The DNA here is from genome assembly GCA_028566375.1 of Leptodoras nelsoni. Taxonomy (NCBI): domain Eukaryota; kingdom Metazoa; phylum Chordata; class Actinopteri; order Siluriformes; family Doradidae; genus Leptodoras; species Leptodoras nelsoni. The sequence continues at coordinate 15,238,423 of JAOVVG010000037.1, read as the reverse complement.
CTTTTTGTTTTTTGAAAAGTCGATGCAATTCTTCCTTCCAGATCTTCAAGGCAGGCCAAATGGGAGGTTGGGTTTCAAAAATGTGTGAAGTTGTGCTCATTCACAAATTCATTCACCAGCAGACTGTCCCCCATTGTCTGGGGGGGGGGGGTAGCCTTTTGTAGCTGGTCATGGTCTGCAGGCATTTCTAGACAGTTGATGGATCTTTTGAGGACATCGTACTGCTCAGCAGTGATTGAGTAGCTCTTCTTTGCAGCTCTGAATTCCCTACTCAGTTTGTTCCTTCAGTTTGGTATTAAACCAGAGCTTGTCATTGTTATACTTAATGCGACTCCTGGTGGGAACACAGATGCCTCACAAAAGCTGATACAGGCTTTCTGTGTATTCGTCCAGTCTGCTTGTAGCATCCTCAAACACACACCAATCTGTTAATTCCATGCAGACCTAAAGCATTTCTTTAGCCTCATTTGTCCACTTCTTCATGGGTCTGACAACGGGTTTGGCACGCTTGAGCTTTTGCCTGTAGGTTGGAAGGAAATGAACCAGGCAGTGGTCCAATAGGCCCAGAGCGGCACGGGGAACAGAGTGATATGCACCTTTTAATACAGTGTAGCAGTGGTCTAAAATATTTCTCCTCCAGGTGGGACAGGTAACATTCTGTCTGTATTTGCACAGTTCGTTAGTGAGTTTAGCTCTGTTGAAGTCCCCTAATATTATAAAAACAGACTTTGCGTTTGTGCTCCATGCTGGTGATCTGATCTGTGAGCACATGCATGAGGTGGAATATATACTCCTACCAACACAACAGAGGAGAATTCCCATGTACTGTAAAATGAAGGGAGTGAGCACAGAATGAATAGGAACAGCAAAGACAGATAAAAATATAGGCAAAGCGTACTACATTTCTGCACCACTGCTTTGGTTTGACTAGCTAGTATCTACACTACCAGAACTATTGTTTAGAGTATGTTAGTTCTGGCAATGTAGTTACTAGCTAGTTCATCTACACACTTGTGTTCATCCAGATCTCTCAGTCAGAGGTTAATTAAGGTTTAGTTCTTTGCTTACAGTACTTCAGAGAGAACAGTTTTTATTAATGATTTTTTGTTTGTTTATATTTTGTCTGTTCAGCGACCTCCAATTAGGGAGGGTGGTGGTGGAGTTCACAATGTTCACATTTATTAGTCTAGAGTTTAGTTTATTGGTATGAGTGTGAGTGAAGGACTGGGGTCTAGTAGTATAAACAGCCTAGATAATGAGTGAGAGAGAGTGACAGGGGGTTTGAGTGTGAATTAGGGACTGAATGTTAATTTTAAAATTATTTTCCTTTCAATGTTGTTTATGGTTATGCATGTTTATTGTTGGGTTTATGAAAACCATAAACCAATATTCTTATTACATTTAAGCGTTCATAATTATTTTAATAGTTTAGTGAAGGACACTTATATAAACACTTTAATACCCTACAATTACAAGTGTAATAAAAAACATAAGCAGGATTATTACACATAATTCCATGTTTATTCAAATACAAATACAAAGACTGGGCTCTTCACATCCCTAGTTCTCGGTGCACATTGTAAAAATGTAAATGTTTAAATGTAGAAGCCTTCATTTATTGCAAACTACAGAGCCTCACATGAGAAGCTAAACTAAACATCCAAGGAACACTTTAAGAGACCTTTGCTGAAAAATCTGTACCCAGTATTCAATGTATTAAAGAACTTTATTTTATTGCTTATTATTCAATAATTTAAAAAAAAACTTTGTTTTCATTACCTAAAACTCTCTTTCCTTTTACTAAGCTGTCAGCAGGTCAAAATTTAAGAGAAGTCACTTTCATTTAACCTCATTGCTGCTTTTCTTGTATACCCTGTGTGGCATTGCTGATTTTAGCAGATGGTGCATCTCAGCCGAAGTGATTGTGATTTTTCGATGTCGTTTTTGGCTTAGCCAAGTGATCAATATTCTATGAATTTCTGAAGCTCATTAAGTCTGAGAGAGAGAACATTACAGGCTCCACTAGGGCACCTTCAACCATGAGGCAAAAAAGATCTTGATTTGAAAAGTTCACCTCCACTGGTGTGCACTCCAGATAAGTTCATTACAATTGCTACAAAATTATGACCAGCTTTTTTAACATGGACTGCTGTTTCTGCTTATGATTGACTGACATTAAATTGACATCAAATATTCTTTTTTTTTTGTTTGTATGACATTTTTAAGGCAGCTTATAGCTGAAAATGGAACCTGTTCTGTGTAACCTATTCTCTGTCTATATGATCGCCCTTGGTCATATCATCATCAAGCATGCATTATCATTTCACTATTATGCTGATGACACCCAATTGTACATAAAATCTGGGCCAAACACTACTGCCACTAAAATAGTAACATCTCTCTTGCAGGCATAAAGAACTGAATGGAAAACAACTTCCTCTTCTTAAATAGCTCCAAAACAGAGGCTATTTTAGTTGACATAGATGCAGAGAAACTTGTTTCCTCAAGATTTGATTGCTGCTGGGATCTCTGCTAAAAGCCTTTAAAAAAAATTCAGTGCATCCAAAACAGTATAGTCAGGATCCTTATGAGGGTCTGAAAATATGATCACATCATCACTGCCATTGTCTGAACTTTTCACTGGTTACCAGTTTCCTACAGGATGCAATATAAATGCCTTCTCTTGATCCACCAGTGTGTCAATGGATTAGGCCCATCTTAAAGAATTGCTTATCACCATGCCCTCTCCACACAACCTGCAATCCAACAATGACTTCCTTCTTCATACACATAGGACCAGACTTTCCACAGTGTTCTGGAGCACCTTGTCTATGCAAAATCTTCTTGAGGACATCACAGACACTGCATGGTTTTAAGAGACATTTGAAAGCATTTATTTTCAAAACAGATTTCTCAAATGTGGATTTTAGCAATGATAAAATGCCATTTAGGGTATTTTTGTTTGTTTGTATTTTTATTTGCATTGATATCTGACTTGCACTATATTTTAACATTGTATGCAAGTTATATCTGCAATATGCTGTATAGTATGTTTTTTGTTTTTTGTTTTTTACCTTGCAGCATTTTGAGCCTTAGAGGTTTGAAATAAAAGTACAATATAAACAGTATAATACAGGGGCAGCGGTATCTCACTGGTTAAGACATTAGACTGCTGATCGGAAGGTCAGGAGTTCAAATCCCTGCACCATCAAGCTGCCACTGTTGGGCCCTTGAGCAAGACCCTTATCGCTCAGCTGTATAAAATTAGATGGATGTGAGTCACTCTGGATAAGGTTGCTGCATGTGCTCCCTGTGTGGGCACTCCGGTTTCTTCCCACAGTCCAAAGACATGCAAGTTAGGTGAATTGGATATACAAAATTGCCCATGATTGTGTTTCCCCAAACCCGCTTAGTGGGATGGTTGTGTCAGGAAGGGTATCCGGCATAAAACATGTGCCAGATCGAGATGCGGATTTGATCCGCTGTGGCAACCTCAAGGAATGGGAGCACCCAAAGGAAAAAATAATAATAATGAGGCATTAATAATTTGTTTAAAGTTGTTCTGACCTGTGTACGTTTTCAACATTCTTTTCTAAGAGAAATAAAATCTGCTTTATAAGAAGTTGGGAGAAGTTGGGTTGTGGAAAGTTTTGACTTTGGGGAACAAATTAAAGGATTTGTTTGCCTCTGTGCAGCAGGAGTGGTACATTTTACCAGGCACCTTTTTTTCCTCATCTATTTGAGTTAGAGTCATTGCACTACACTGTGTGTTGTCTAAAATCATATACTACAGCGCTTAATTAGCATGTGAGAATAGCAGGCCACCAGCATTTATTTTTATAGTGGTTTTCTTTATAAATATAAGATAAGCCAGTGAAACTCATTAGCAATAACTCATGACTACTGACCAAGAATATTCTGACTTAGTACAATATCAAATGTATGATGCTGCACATTATTGTAAATTTAGCCTATAATCAGGAGTTAATATAGTTAATGGATTCTCTAGGCACCATCTAAAGTGCTTTTTAGTATCGCTAAGAGGTTGCAGATATGAATGCCAAACTGTCTTCTAAAGAACACATTGTTATCTTTCTCCTACACAGATTTTAGCACTGTCCACATTGCAAATTCTTTGGCGGAGCTGCTCTGAAAAGTGGTGAGTATTTTAATTGGATCTTTTAAGAAACAATAGGCTCATTCAGATGTTTTATCAGGAGGGGGGAAGAAATGATCTGAATGCAAATGCAGTGGTTGAATTAAAGTCAACTGTTGTTGAATCAATTGCTATGATTAGTTTACAGAAGTCAATAGAAAACCATAGATAAGATGTAGTACTTGTTTCAGCTGTATATGCTCTATTTGTTTCTAGGTGGGATGTATACCTAGGCTTGAATACCTGTTTTCTTTTTAATTTTTGCATCCTGCTGTGTAACATCATCAGTCATGCTTTCATATGTGCTTTGTTGATTTAATGGGATTGTCTCCAATTGTGTGCAAAAACTGCCAGTCTCACTTAATCAATCAATATGAAACATATTACATGACTATAAGTATGACTTGTACCTTATTTGTGATCATAACAGCTGTGTGCATATTTGAAGGAGTGATTGTTTTGCAATCCCAAGACCTGTCCCTTGAGGTACCGCGGCACCTGATCGCACGTTTGGTCACCTGTCTAAGAGATTAATTTAATATGGTTGGAGATAAACTTAATGATTAGATGTGCACTGTGCTCTAAGAAAATAATCACACCATCTAGTATCATTAGTAGTCTATTCCCTAAAGGGGTGAAGCTTGTGGCAATGTGTGGAGCTGAAATTAATTCCCAGACCTAATCACAACCATGATCCACGATTTGGGTTTGATTTTCTATTGCCCTGCAATAGAACCTGTTAGATCACCCCTCTTCGATTTGGACTATAATTACAATTACAGACAAGCAATTAGGCTGCATCCAGTAGTTTTTTTTTTTCACTGTGAAGCTTATACTAACATATGTCACACCTGTTTTTTTTAAATATACAGGGGTTAGACAATGAAACTGAAACACCTGTCATTTTAGACCACAATAATTTATTAGTATGGTGTAGG
>JAOVVG010000037.1:15191951-15214668 GCA_028566375.1 Leptodoras nelsoni | reverse complement strand
ATTCTCACTGAAGGCATCAAAACTAGTTCATTCATAATATAATTCATATTATAAAATAATCATAATATGAATTTTACAGCATATCATACACTCATAAAGTCTGTTCTGCAGTTTAATCAGTCTACATGGAAAAGTTAAAAATATAACATAAATTGTTTTGAAAATGATTTGTTATCTCATTTGTCATATGTTCTGACCGTGATCCTTTAGCACTGAAATATACAGGTGTTCATTTATTTATAGCATAGGTCTTGTTGGCATGGATTTTAAACTACAGGAGGAGAACATTCGGACTAGAGCTAGCTCTCCACAAGGTCATGAATTGGAGGGCAGGTTTCTTCAGAGCACCTTTCAAACAGTACATCTCCAGCCGGCACCAGATCCAAAACAACACCTGCACTCTCCTGGTTCCCTTTTGATGTGGTGCAGCCATCACTCTTCATTTATAGTCCATTTTAATCCCTTTGAAACATCCAGTCCATTTCCCCTTGTCATCTGTGAAGTACAAAGCCTGCAACCGCAGTCCATTTTACCACAGGCTATCTTTGCATGTTGTGACCATCTCATCAGCTCCTTCAGCAGGTCAGTCACATCAGTTTCATCTGCTGACATTTGAAAATATCATCAAATAAATCATAAAATTTTTAAAGGTTAAGGTAGATGTGAGTTTTTGTGCCTTATGTTGTTCCACAAGTTTCTCAGAGGGCCAGTAAAACTCAGCCTAAGAGAGATGCATTAAAATTACAAGCAACTAGAAAATGGTCAATATCTTGAATGCACTGTAAATAATCCTGCTTTGCATTTACGATGCTACTTAAATATGTGATTTGACCTATGTCAGTGACTGACTGTGCATTTTATGTTTAGACCTTCAAATTATGTTTGGTGGCAGTAAAAAGTAATCAGATATATTTTACCATTATTGTGTTTATAAACACCTACTTTTCAAACATTTTGAGACAAAAAGTCATTTCGAATCAGCCCTTTACATAAAACAATGTTACTTGTTTTATTACAGTAAGAGAGCCTACAACCAAAAAAAATATTGTCAAAGCAGTTGCAGTACAACATGAGATAAAGCCTTTAAATTTACATTTACATTTACATTTTGGCATTTAGCAGACGCCCTTATCCAGAGCGACTTACAAAAAGTGCTTTAAGGTCACCATCAAAATATATTCTGATACTAGCTCAGATGTCTATTAAGAGTACAATCAGGTATAAATTGGATATTTAGGTTAGGGTGAGCAGTAATTAGCTGCAGTAATAATTATGTCAATGTAAAGTGCTCACATGTATAGCAGTAGAAATATATGTATGTTATCATAAGCAGTGTAGTCACTTTTTGGGATTCTAAATCTAGATGAGGTTTTCAGTCTTTAAGTCATGTTTTACATTATGTCACCATTGGAGAGCAGTATTCAGTATGAATTTCTCGGGCCTGTTCAGGAGTATTTGATTCAAATACCACAGATTGCTTGTTAAATAGCGGTAGAGGTGGAAAAAAGTGTGTGTGTGTGTGTGTGTGTGTGTGTGTGTGTGTGTGTGTGTGTGTGTGTTTGCGTGTAAGAGGTTTAGATTAAAGCAATTCATTTCAAGAGCCCAGTCAAATAGGTTAACAACTAATAATAGTGGGTTGTGATTTCAACTTTAACAAAGTTTTAAATACCTGTGATTCAAGATTCTGGCTTGGAGAATCACGGACTTGTTTAATAGTGTAATAGTGTGAGGAATGTGTGCAAATTGTACTATAGTGAGGTCTTGGACACAAAATAAAAAACACAAGATAAAAATTAGTGTGCATAATCTGCAGAAGGTCACTGAAATGATCGTACAGGAAGTAGATGAAGGGGAGAAAAGAGTTTATTTATGTTTACATGCTATATTAAATGAAAAGTAAAATACACATATGTTTTAATTGCGCTTGGTACAAATAGCAAATTGTTAAGTACAAATAAAAAATATTTTGGAGAATGGATGTTATGGGTATGTTTAAATTCTAATTCAGAAATTTTATGTATCACTTGCGAAATATTCACCTACATGGAAATGGAAAGACGTCAAAACACCGCCTTAATCCAAACACATTAGTGTTGACCTCTGGAAACGGATTTGATTACATACAAAAACATTAAAGTGTGTCATTTGAATATACCCAAGCAGCATGCCAGGAAAAAAGAGATGATCATAAAATACATGTATAACACTGATTCAGGAAATATATACATGACTTGATTACAAAAACTGTACATTAATATGAAATATCAATATGATATATTTGTATATTCACTATTTTGTAAACATTAAAAGTCATGACTACTATCACATGATACTTTGGTGTTTTGCAGCTACTTCATTGAAAGCTTCTTAGAAAAATGTCTGTTGAGTAGTTTCATGCTCTGTCTAGGCTTACAAAAAAAAGTGTATAACATTTGTGTGTAAATGACCTCCAAAACCTTTCTGAGCATAATAACTCATAACTGGATGCAAGCTCATAACTAGCCATATTCACAGTGTTTTTAAATGCATTTGCAGACTCAAACATATTTCTTTTTCTTAAAACACATAAATGAATGAAATAAAGAGGTCTATCCTAATCTGTAAATGCATTTCAAAGTTGTTAATACATAATGACACAAAATGTATACATGAAAACAAATATGATGAACATCACTCTTGTCTTGAATTGATTGATTTAGATATATCTATGTAAAAAAAAGAAAAGAAAAGAAAGAAATTCTAATTACCAGTCAAAGCATAAAGTGTTATATGCACAGATGTGATACATTCACATTTATGTTCAGTGTCTACTATTGCAATACTCAAAAGGGAGGCAGTTCACATTATTGTCATCCAAGCGATATAGGAAGTAACATGAAAATGAAAAATTTGCCATGTTGACATCTAAAGTCTGTTTTTCACTGCTGGTGTGTCTCCTGTAAGAGCATAGCCTGAATGCTCAAGGCAATTTCACCACCACGACACAGGCCCCAGCTCTGCCAATGTTCAGCGGCACTTCCTACAACGCAAAAGTGACAGAGGTTAATGGCCAATATCCTCAAGTGTGACCCTACTGAATGCACCTTTCCAACCTGCTTCCACTCACATTATCCCTTTCTACCTACAGGTCTTTCTTATACAGAGTGTGTGTCTAAGTAGTCAAACATAACACATGGTCGCTGGGTGAATGAGAGGTTCGATGAATGACTGAAGGGTTAACTCAGTGTTTGTTTACTGCTATTGTGGCAGGATGGAAAAAGCGCTCAATAGAAGGAAAGCCTTTCGCTTCCTCTCAGTCCCTGTTGACATCATCTGACTGCTGCGAGAACATTCACAGTTATGTTTTCAAGGGGGTTCAAGTACCAACACCATTATATTAAATCTGCTTCTTTTAAAATAAAGTGTGACATCAACAAGTGTCCTTGGGTTTGTGAAACTTGCTATATAAATGAAACATATTATTATTATTATTATTATTATTATTATTAATTAGGCCACATGAGCAATGTGATGAAGGCAAAACAATGCACAATGTAACACTGATCAAAATTACCTCAGTCCACTCGTTATTCTGTGCATCGTAGGACTCTACGGTGTTTAGATAGGATTGGCCATCGTATCCACCCACTGCATACAGCCTGTCACCAAGCAAACACACTCCCACTGCGTCACGTGGAACACTGAGGGACGACACCATGGTCCACGTGTCTGTTTTTTGGTCATACCTGCCACGACAGCACAGAAATACTTTGAAATCCAACTAGAAAGCAAACGTAACTCCTCAAGTGCTCTTCATTACAAAGGATGTTTCTATTCCTTGCTCACAGAATTATGTCTTTTATGATTTATGTCTGTGCGACTTTCAGACTGCGTTATCAAAAGCGTTCCATTATCGTCCATCTGTATGGTTACACCAGACAGAAGTGTAATGATTATAATCATATTAGTTCGATGTTATTAATTATTAGTTATGAATGAAGGTATGACATATTATGTGAATACTTGAATTGAATAATGACCAGGAAGCCAATAATAATAATAATAACAATGAAATGTTAATTAAGTAATAATTGCTTTTTTTATTTTCTGCCAAGCTAGGACAAGCACAATCCAAACAGCACATGAAGTATACAAGCATACCCCAAAGTCCCAAACACTACAATGATTAGTAGGCAATGATAATTTGAAATAGTAATAAGCACATTTATTTTTCTATTCCTGTGAGAACCTTCCATAATAGTTATTAAAGCAGTTAATTAATACTTTGCCTGCACCTAAACCTTAGCCTAACAGGAGCTGTGCAGTTCCTGTGTTTGGCCAGCAGGGGGAGGATGGACACAGTTTATCAGATCTCTAAGCGCCACATTCCACAGCGGTAAGGTAACTGTTGTTTTTTTTTTTACGAAGAGGAAAGGCGTGCCTGCCTGTGCAAGCCGAAACCCTTCCAGGAATTTTAGCCCTTCCGGTTAGTGAGCCTAAAACACTTTGGAAGCTGTTTCCAGGTTGTATGGAAGAGCACGTTTTACTGCGTCTTCCTTTTTTCTTTACCTCTCCACACAGTCAGAAAGGCGAGAGCAGTGGTTTGAAGCTGGTGCGTCATGGCCGCCGACAGCGTACAGAAAGCCGTTGTAGGTGGCCACGCCCACTCCTCCTCTCCGCTTCGCCATTGGTGCGCACGTACTCCATTTATTAGTATGAGGATCAAAACATTCCATGGATCGTAGGCACGAGCTTCCGTCACGTCCACCCACTGCGAACAGCCTGAAATGATAGAGTACAGATAAGATATTAAAAACCAAAACGGAATATTAATATGCTTCCTGAATATGCTGTTTTCATTATTAGATATACAGCCTATGCATAGGCATATACAATTCAATTCAGCTGTAGCTTTATCTGCAGGATAGCCCACTGTACAAAAATAAGCAGAGACCTGACAGTCTGCACTCTGTGGCATTCAATGGACTTTATTTAGTTTAAGCCTTTTTCATAGATATATTGATCTGTTTTCTTTGGTTACTGGATTACTTTACCCGCAATGTTGTTCGACAACCTGCTGAAAGTGGTGCCAGTGGGATTTAGCCGCTGCTTCACTGCTGCCCAAAGAGAGCAATGCAGCAGTGCTTTGACTAAAGTCTTTAGTCTTTAACCTTCATCAACACCACATGCTTGCCATCCTGTAGGCGACTAGCTCAGCGCTATTATCTGCGTCATATATATACATTGCACTCTTGTGAATTTTCAGAATGTTGACATTATTTCCTCCTATGTTCCTGCTTGGCAATGCCTCTTTGTGATATTTGTGATATCAGTGCACCACACAACCAGTAACTTCTCATGGGCATAATGAAAATACAGCACCAACAAAAATTATTACCACAATATCTAAACGCATCACAAATATTTCACTATAAACATGTTCAGGTTTTTTCAGGGTGGAGTTGTGAGCTGGTGAACTGTTCTGCAGACTTCCAGAATAGACTTTTTGCAATGACTTTAGTCCGTACTTTAATCCTTCCCTGGAGATACACGTGGTACAAATGTGTTTAATTTACCATGTAAAATAAATAAAAGGATTAGAGCTAATGTTTGATGGGGACTAGCTAAGCACCTGCACAGTACTTAATGTGAAAGCTGCTGCCACAGGAAGAGGATTTTAAGTGTTGACTAAAATATGGGGCAGAAGTGAGCAAATAATAAGTGCAAATAACATGGATATATGAAAACCACTGACCTCAACTAATGCGGAGTAATATAAATAATAAAATAAATAAAAGATGTAAATAAATCTCGTTGTGTAACTGTAAACTGTATCTCAATGACAAAAGGGATAGATTCTTAAATATGGTAAATGTGGTGGTATATGAAATTTATAATTATCTGATTTTAATTGTATTAATTACAGAGACATGTACAAATCTCTTTTGGTCTTTTTGGTCTATGTGTAACATTGACAAGCTATCCCCCAGACAAGTCAGCAGGTTCAGGCTTACATTCTTCATTCTTCTAACTACATACCTTATCTATAAGTGTCACTGTAGAAACAAGGTAAATCACAGCAATTAGTGTGTAATCAGCTTTAATATGATTAACTGAATCATAACCCAAGAGTTTATTTTTAGAAAGGAAATCCATTTTATATAACAACCGGGCCATGTGTCCTGTTTTTAACAATTCAGTCTTGGAAAGGACGCTCAGTGAATCACTTTGAAATGTAGGCCATAAGGTTTGAAGGGTAGTTTCAAGGTTGTGTTGTTTCCCCTGAATTCAGAAAATGCCCTAGGGTTTGTCAGTCAATGTTCTCAGTCAGATGTGCAGCTGTTTTCCTCCACCAGAACAAATACCATTCTGATCTCTTTCCATTTTTTTCCAACTGAACATAGAGAGTGACTCAAATATAAAAGCCACTGGAGACACTCTGGTCTCAGAGCGTATTATTTTGGTTGTGAGACATTTCAGAGGAACATCGAATATTGGTTTTGGTATGTATAGTATGTTTAGGGTCCAGAAGGCAATAATAAATCATGTAATTCTCTATAGAAAATCAAGGGCAATTTTATCTTTTCTCTTCCTATACTGTAACATAAAGATGCATTAACTGAAATGGGTTACTATTTTAGTGAACTTGTTCATACAAAGCAGGTATTTAGCACAGTAGGGCATTTGATAGGGCATCTTGTCCATACTGTTCATCATAACTAGCTTTCAATGGATAATACTCTACATTCACAGTTTTTCCTTGTTGTTCCTACATTTCAAAATGAAAGTAAATTATATTAAAATTACAAGAATAAACTTTATTAAAATGTGTTGTGTGATTTAACAAAAAAAATCTGTATAAATGGAATACATTAAATCATTACAGCTTTTAGATGAGACTTGAAACAACGCTAACCTTAAAGGAGCAGTATTTTTATTGAGAAAAAGTAGCAGCATTTTCTGTAAATTACACGATATGAGTGCAGCCAACCTACATTTAACAAAATAAAATGCTTTTACTTTGACAGATTATTAATGTATTTAAATTAAAAAAATATTTGACAGACTTGTATTATTACTTGAATTATTTTTTTCTCAACTCTTACTAAATTAACTCTGACTGTTCATTTAAAATTGGGCTTTTGTAATATAGAATTTAATGGTTTTTGTAGGGTTAATGTGTAAAATCTTTTACTTCTTAGATTTAGGTCTTAGATTTATAGTACGTCTGATAACAAAAGCAAGAGCTTAGAATTGATGTAAGTGGTTAAGGGAACAGCCTTGTGTGTAGGACAGCATCAGTTTGAACCTTGCTGAAGGGTTAGACTAAAGTGCTGTTGAGTAACGTGTGAGATGTGCCACCTACTGTTTTCACATTAGTTACAGAAAATTACCATTTTGCTTACGATATTTTTTTTTACAGTGTAGACGGGACTGTAACACAGTGCCACTCTCTGTCTGTATCTATTTAGTGCTACAATTTTCCATATTTGTACTTGTATTTAGATTTAAAGCAGGCATGGCCCAGCTACAAAAATGGCTGCGCTGTCACTTCTTGCTTGCTTGACATCCCACAGAGTCCCAGTCACAATGCATAGCTCTTGTGACCCTTTCTAGGAATCTTTCTAAAAAATAGAAATAAACAAACTAATATTGTGCTTCCTATACTTGTCTGTATTTGAATCTTCAGACACATTGTCTGAAACACATGAATCCAATGAATGTATTTGTGTTAGTTACACCACTGAACTGGGAAACTATGGATCTTTCATAAAAAAAATTATTTCAGATATTCAACCAGTCAAAAATTTTTAAATCCGCTGTACCGCGGCATGTGAAATATTAGCAGAAATTATTGTGGGTCTGCAAAAGGGAGATAAAGAGAAAATCCCTTACTTTCCATTGAGAGCGGTGACTCCGACTGTGCTGCGAGGAGTGGACATGCTGGCCACATAATTCCACTGTCTTGCCTGGGGGTCCCACCTTTCCACTGTGTTCAGATAGCTCCATCCATCATGCCCTCCCACTGCGTACATAGGTCCTTCCAGGACAGCTATCCCTTTTCAAACCAAAGAAAGAAAGCACACATGCTTTTGTTGCCTCTAATGGTATGTATCTCCTTAATATTATCGCTCAGCATATCCCATTTATTATAAACAGAGTTACGAAAAGGCAAAATTTAAATGAGACTCCCACTGCATTAATTGAGATGAGAATCAAAAGGTTCTTTCTTAAACGTAGCACCAGGAGCTGAATAGATTGGCCAGTGGCTGGCCCTGAGGAGCAACCATTAAGTATTCACGCAGCATCTTGCTGCCTCCGCTGCAGAAAGGTCCCTCGCACTTCTGTAATAAATCTCTGGCTGTATCTTTTTGGCTCTCGACATATAAACTGTCCTTTGAACCCCATTTTGAATTGGCTCTAATATCACACTGTAGTGGAGACCTCTTGGTGCCTCCATTTTATGAAGGTGCTGTAAATTCCACTGAAGATCACTGCACTCAATCTTCTTCTAAATTGCTTGCCATGTATTTGACAAATATTTTCTTGTCAGCTGTTCACTGTGTTGGCATCAGCTGATTTGTGTCAGGTACTTTAGATGTGTCCCGATATTTGATTTGCTTACTAGTGTGAGTGTATTGGTTTGTACTAGTAGTAGTCGACAGATTTATGCACACAGACAAGCTAATGGAGTGGTCTTAATCATGTCCAATTTGCCTCTAGCAGCATTATGGAAACAGATTGTAGTCTCTTAAAATTGTTGCATCTCCTCTATTCATTTGTTTACTCTGCTTAAGTTAGCTTAAGGTTATAATGTGTTTATTTGCCAGAATCAGTCAGATTAGTCTATTGATCCACTGGTCCAGTCAGTTTGTATACTTAACCATGTTGTTTGTTGGGTACATTGTAAATACACATAGAATTTGATACAATGTTGAATATTAGTATATACTTATATACTCATTATACATAGTAACTTTATACATAGTTTTCCCTAGTCTGCTCTAGGCTGTTAGAATCTGTTTGTAGCATGTAATTGTCTTTTTATGCCTATAACAATCAAAATATTTTAAATAGTTTTAAAATAGTATCTATTCACAATAGTATCTGTTAATTGTTTTTTAAGTTCAGGCTTCTGTTTACATTATTCTGGTCCAGAAATGATTAGCCCCACCCCAGCTGGGACACAGCTGCTAAACTGTGCAGCTCATAAGCCACTCTAGTTTCAACAGAAGGCATCAGTTGGAACAGTCGGTTGGAACAGCATGCCAGTGGTTTCATTGTAACTAAAATTTGTCTTGCAAGCAGCAGAGAACCATAAAATTACAATCCACTTCTTTTCAGGATTTCAAATCTTCTGGGCCTCTGTTCATCCACAAACTGTTTTATACATAAGTTTCAGTAAACATACAAACATAAATAAAGATACATGTGAGCCAGCACTGGGTATCACTTTGGTTGAATTCTAGAAAACAGCCTAAAGTCAGGCTTTGATCAAAATTAAGATTCTCTGTCAATAACATTCTTCAACATCTTTATTTGAAAAAATATATATATTTTAACAAAATGACATTGATTTTTTTTTTTTTTTTAAACCTTTTCTTGGCTGTCTGCCTAAAGAGTTCACACAGGATAAGGGGCCAGTTTAAGAAACGCAGCAGTAAATGCAGTCAGTCTGCCTAAAAATGTAATAAATGTAATGCTTTGATCAACTGTTTGGACATCTACGTGACACGGCGCAATGAACCTAAGGCTAATCAATTCAGTTTGTAATCAGACACCAGCTGTCAGTTGTAATTTTCTGAACTATACATAGTAGAACATGTCAGAATTCCACCATGCATAGGGTTTTAATAGGTTGTCAAACACTTAACTTTGAAGAAGATACATGGTCCTGGATAATAGGAAAGAAACCACTACGTTCCCTGCTGACATTATACAAGCTCTATAATTGGATTGCAAAGCCTTTCACTGAGTACAGCAAATCCAAACTGATGTCAAAAAATGTGTGAAATTCTAATTATATGATAGGAAGAAAACATTAATGACAGAGGCAAAGGACGTACCTAACCCATGCCTGTGAGTTGACATAGGAGGCATGGTGGACCATACTTTAGTGAGTGGATCGTAGCACTCCACTGTATTGGATGTCTTGAGGCCATCCCTTCCCCCTACTACATAGAGCTTGTTATCGATGACTGCTACACCGAACTGAAGCCTCCGGCCATTCATTATGCCAACCTGGATCCATGTATTAGTGCGAAGATCATACTTCTCTATTGTTGTGGAACCTGAAACCACAGTTCACAATCCAAGTTCATTTTTGTTCTTCAGTGGCACCAGGTAAAGAGATATAAATAAAAGATTTATAGACTAACAGCATATAAATCACTAAAGCTGTAGTAAGCTGCATCTGAACGGTCCTGTACTAAAGCTGTATCTGAATGGTTCTGTTCTAAAGCTGCATCTGAAAGACTAAAGCATTACAAAAAAATGAATAAGTTATAAAAAGTTATAAAAGTTATACACATTAATTCCATGCAGACTCTATTTCAGTATTAAGAATCGTTTGCTGCAAATCATCCAATGTAAAATTCAGTTCTTTTTTATAAATATGGAAAATAGAGTGCATATAAAAGGTTTAAACACCCTGGTTAATTTGTGTAATGTAAAGGATTTAAAAAAAGTAAAAAATGTAATAAATAAATAGATAGATAAATAAATAAATAATAATTAAACAGCATATTAATTTTCAATTTAATTATTAAATAAGAAGAAGAAGAAGAAGAAGAAGAACAAGAAGAAGAAGAAGAAATGATGTCAGACTTTTTCCACTCTTAATGTGATATAGAAACCAACAAAATTCAAATGAAAAATTATCAGAAACATTTTAATTTCGTAGCTTTTTAGTCCTGCAGATGCATAAATCTGTAATGATCTATAAATTCAGTTAAAGGCTTTATGGATTGCGCAATCTTCCGATTTCCTTTGTTGGTTATATGACACTTTAATAATTGCCAATTTGTAAATATCAGCTGTCTGACATGTGACAACATGGCATGGTGTTTAAGAGTACATCACTGTGAACAATCACTGAGAGTAAAAAAATCTGATTGTCCACCTTTTGAGGCATCCATGCCTCCTACTGCATAGAGTGCCCCTACAGTGGATTTGCGAGGTTTGGTCCTTGGACTCTGTAGCATCGGCCTACGCTCTGGCAACAAATGGTACTTCATGGCCTCCATCAGTAGCTTTTGACATTCCAGATCTTCAGAAAACATCTTATTGTTTTCCAAGTCAGCAAGAAGCTATGACAGAAGCATAATGGCAAATCTTTTAACATTTTTTTAAAATAGTTATATAGGCCATTACCACTTTTTTCTTCATATTATAATTTCAAAATAGTGACAGCACTTGTATTAGATGGGAAGACTAAATTCTAATCTATCAGTGGTTTGTCAGTAAAATTATTAGTGTTGATCAGTGTATTATATCATAAGGTCTGATTGAGGACATAATAAAAATGTTGCTAAGGGAACTATTACACACAGTTAAAGTCAGCTTAATGCATTAAATTTTGTTCTAACAAAATTCAGAATCCTTTCATTCAAACTAAAATAATGTTTTGTCCTTTTGTGTAATTTGTATTTTACAGTGTGTGAGACCTAGTATATCATTTAAGACTCCCAGCACACTGGCTGGTAACATCCATATGCTGTTTACATATGTTTGTTCTGTCATTGGTTGTCTCCCTTGTATGTATTGATTACCTTACCCTGTTTTGCGTTTGTGCCACTTGGTTAGTTTGTGTATTTATACCATTGTGTTTCCTTTGTTCGGGGTGAAGTATACATTAAGTGCACTGTATCTGTCATTACTAAGCCATGTTATTTATCCTAATCTTTCTGGTTCTGATCTTGTTCCAATTTCTTCTGTTTGACTTTTGCATTGCCATGGTGTCTGTTGTTTGAACATTGCCTGACCTTTATCTGTTTCTTAGTGTTTTATGAATATCATTCATTATTCATGATATCATATCATTTTACCTGCACTAGCATTCACCTCCCTGCACCTCCCATTACTGACACCTAGCCCAATTATGTTCCAGCATGATATGCTCTTGTGCACAAACTGAGGTCCATTAAAACATTGTTCATGGAAGGTTGTAATGGAAAAAGTTGAGTAGCCTGCACAAAGCCCTGATCTCAACCCCACTCAACACTGTTAGGAAGAATTGGAACGGCAACTACATACCAGGCCTTCTCGCCCAATATCAGAGCCCAACCTCACTAATACTCTTGTGGGTGGATCTAGTGGTTAGCCTTCCCAGAAGAGGTTATTATAACAGAAAAGGAGGGATGGGATGTTGAAAAAGCACATATGGGTGTGATGGTCAGGTGATGGTCAACTTTTAGCCATATACTTTTACTTTCTCATCCATTGTAATAATCCAACTCCTTGCATCTGCAACTGTATTTTACCTTCTCAAATGCACTGATGCAGTGTTATAGATATGTTAAGTAAAGCTGAATGAGTAATATCATCTGAAATGGAGATCAGATCTAGGGGATGTTTCACTCTCTATTTCACTATCAACTGTCAAGGCTGAACAATTCTGCAGTCTTGGCTAGAAAGAAATCAACCACTGCCTTGCTTCTTCATATATTTCAGTGTATTTAAAAAAAAATCTAAAATAAACATATATATTGAGGTCTTTTTATTTTAGCCCTTCTAACACATTTATTTCAGCCATATCTGTCCAAATAATCTCAGAAAATGATAACAAGCACTTTAATTCATTTTGAATAAAAAGTGTTCCAATTTTTCTTAGTACTAAGAGATTGCATTAAATAAAGTGCTGCTCCACAGATCACAGTCTGATGGTGTATCATGAGCAAACCTGAGGGGGCAGAAGGGGTAGGCGTATGTAGGCGAGTAGCAATCCTAGATCTTGTTGCCGACGCTGCACATCGTAGCGCACCCACATCATCAGTGCCTGGAAAATGGTCTCTTCATCAGGAACATTGATGTCATCACTGGACAGTAGCTTGACAATTTCCATTGTAGGAAGTAAGAGAAACTCCTGGTTCTGAATGACTTCTAAAAAGTGTTCCTGAAAGATTAATATGGTCTAATTAGAAATGTTCCACGCACTATAGCAGTACTGTCCAGTTACAAAGCAAATGCCTTGTAAATATACTGTATATTACACTGCACCTCACTAAGTCATGATTTATCCTTAGCTGATTTCCATTACATTCATATTATTCAATTTTATAATGTAGAAGCCCTACTTTAATCCATTGCATAATCTATACAGAGCTCCTTCAACTCTGACAACTGGTTAATATTTAACACTTTGCCTGACTGTTGCTTAGGATGTCCCCTAAAACTATTTTGAAATGTTGCATTAAAAGCATAAAGAAATTTAAGATCATCCGTAAATCATGTAAGCAAGTTTGATTCATAAACCTGTTGTGCTTTTTTTCTCTAATGTGTAATGGAGAAAAATTGAATTGATTTTGATATTGATGGCGTTCAAATAGCACGTCTAAATTTGTCCATGGGCTTTTAGAGCTTAGCTAATGGAAATCAGATGCATGCATTAATTCTTTAGCCATTTGTTAACATGGATTTTAATCCTACTTACGTTGGTGTTAATTTTTCAGTAGAAGAACATAATAATCAGAGATAGTTGAACATATTAATACTGGTAGATGTAAGTGTTTGCAACATTGAGTTAAAACAGATTAATATGGAGCAAAAGCTTTTTACACACCAGTGGGACTTTTAGTTAACCTCATACTTCTGGGCTTATTATTCAGTTGTTCACCTTATTGAATACTATTATATATAGTATTCATATATTCTATTTAGGAAAATTGCCTAAAGTTGCATTGACCTAATTTTGTAAAATTAGGCTTTTCTTATCATCAATAAGTGGCAGTTAAATATTTCTATTATTTTCATGTCGATGTAAATTTTTTTTACACTTTTCAGCCTGGGGTGAGACACCTAAATGCCAATCAAGTCTCTCAATGAGACAGAGTAGCATAGTGCTTAGGTTACTGACACACAGACAGTGTTACACAAAGAAACAGGATGTTAGGATTGCACAGGGAAAGGACAAAAACAAGCTTATCAAAATAGAAGTTTTTTAATCTGACACAACGTATGGTGGAGCAGGAAGCCCTATTCGCCCCCTGTTCATTAGGGAAGTGATTGAAAAGGAAGTTTCTCTGCTTGTGCTCTCTGATTAGATTAACCTCACTGATCTGGGAAGCACTGTGTAAACAGCCTGTGCAGATGTCCTTCAGGAGATAACAGTCATCCTCCTAAGTTGTTTCCGCACTTTGGCAGTGGCGTGTTATCTGACAAATGTGTGTGGTGGATCCTGAAGCCCCAGAGAATACTAAATGTGTTGGGGGTTTATGGACAAAGTATCTTGTGCTACATTTGAAAAACATCAGTAGGCCTGCATACACACACCAAGGCAACTTAATGGGAAAATAATGACTATGCTTTCAAGCATTATATGAAAGTAATATAATGTATATAATAGTAATATTTTCAAGCACTGAAAGTGTTCAAATGTAAATTGTAGAACAGAACTACAATAAGACTTTTTTTATTTTAAAAAGGTATGTGCATTTCAAGTCCTTTAAAAAGCCTTTTTGTTATTTCAACCATAGCGCCAGCCCTACCATGGTGTAGTTGTGTGCCACATTCAGCAGATCCATGCATCCTTGAGCATCAGCAAATGAGCGGATCCCCAGGCAGTTGGATGGGTGAAGCTGTTTCATTAGGAAGTTGCAGCAGACCTCAATAACTTGTGAGAGCTGGAGAAGACACGCTGCAGCTAATAGGCTCTCAATTGTCTCTTCCTTTAGCTCAAGAACACCTAGAAAGTTGAAGAAAAAAGTGAACTGAACTTTTCGAACTGAACTTTGAAGAGGATTGTTATTGACATGCATAAATGTTAAGCTGTTAAGCTGTTTTGTTAATAGTTAAGCTGTTTTTATCCCTTAACATTAAAGTATTATAAAGGCTTACAAGGTTTCAGAAAGACATCCACTTTATAAAGATGCCCACTTTAAATACAATACTGAATAAACAATTTGATAGATAGATAGATAGATAGATAGATAGATAGATAGATAGATAGATAGATAGATAGATAGATAGATAGATACTAACCAGTGTATGCAAATTGAACTAATGATCTCAGTGCTTCTGGGTCAACACCCTCCATTTTGATCTCATCCTGTTTTGCCTCCCGTACATTGTTGGTGAACATGGCGGCGAAGTAATCTGAAACTGCGCTTAAAACAAGCCTGTTATTAAGAAAAGGATAAATAACCATTTATTATATTAATATCCATGTTTTTCTCTGTAGCTGTCCATATAAAATACTGCTTCTTTGTATCTTGCTCTGTGAGGGAGACATTACTCACAATCTTGCAGTCTTTTTTGTGTGTGTGTTGTTAGGGTTTTTTTGTTTGTTTAACCAGGTTACTCCCTACAGAGCTGGCAATACCTTGATTGAGTTCATTGACACATTCAGTCACTGGGGGAGCCTAAATGTATTTTCCTACTGTGTTGCATCAAAGTACAGGAGCTATACTTTAAAAAAATAGAAGTGAGAAAGTACAGTGATGATGAAATCCTTTATACGTGTGGCTGAAAATGTATTTCATGCATGAATTCCAACCAGAAGTTAAGTTCTAGCATTTTAAAGTCTGGTTACTCACTTTACAAAAACTGAAATTGGAGAAGTATGCTCTCACTCTCAAAGATTTTGGTTTGAATGTGGCACAGGAGCATTGTAGACATTTTGACAGTTGTATCTAATTACAAACTCTTGCGTTTGGGTATCAGGGTTCTGTCTGTTCTGCTATGTCCTGCAGCTACTTGATAAAAGAGTGATATTCACTCTGTGAGGAAATTACTTTTAACTGACTTTTAACTGACTGTTTTCACCAGTGAGTTTCTCACAGTGTTTCTCTCCTCAGCCAACATAGATTAAAAAAAAAAGCATTTCCACATAATTTTGGTGAAATGTGAATAATGTGAATGTATAAAGCTGAGGTGACAAATTATGTTTTAGGCATTAAAAACTATTGGCCAAAATCCTTTTCTTTTTTTAATAATGTGCTTGGGCAAATGTAAAATTCAGCATTGCATCTCTTTTACAGTCAGAAGGGTTGGAGTTTCAATTTGGCTGGGAGGATATTTACCTGTGCGCAGGGATCTTGTGATCACCAGCTATCAAAAGCACATCACAGAGCTGCTTGTGCTGCAGGTAAGTCTCCATCTTCCGAAAGGTCTGTTCTGCATGGTTTGTGGCCTGGAAAAACTCATCTGAGCAGTTGGAGCTCATCCTAGAGTAACTACTCAATGTCAGCCTGTGAAGAACCAGAAGATCAGAGGTTCAGACACAGGCCGTAAGAGGACACAAAGTGAATCTAGTAATAGAGCTTTGCTACTTGGCAGGTTAGAACTGTCAGTGAGAACTGGACTTACCACATTTGAGGTTAATATATCTATCAAGGGATTTATTATTATACCTTGATGGACATATCAATAATGAATCTCTGTGCTTGCATGTGAATAGTAAATAATGTCTGTTTTAAGTGTGGTACTTGTGAAGGGCGGTGTTTAACAAAGAGTTGTTTAATGCTAAGCAGGTAAATGCAGTTGCTGTCAGTGTGTAGTCAATGCCAAGCAGGTAAATGCAATGACATTTTTCCTCAGCACATCCCACTTAGAAATGCATAATAGACCATATCAGTTTCCTTCATACTTGTCCTTCACACATTTAAATTAAATCCGTTAGAGCTGAGCTCTGTAAATAAGTGGATTGAGAAGCATAATATACCAAGGGGGCAGCTTACTATTTAAAAAAGTTCTTTTTGTGGATAGGCATGGGCTCAGCATAGGATCTGGCTTCTTCCCAGCATTGTGACCATGTTAATTCTGAGCTACTCTCCCTGCAGACCAATAGATTACATGCTACTGTGGAGCATCTCAGTAATCCTTCAAACCCCTGGCAAACAATCATAATATAACAATCCTGTTATTTGGTGCCCTTCATGGAGCAAATCCATCACTCACATTTAACTAGTCCAAAGTATAGCCTTCTTTCTAAAGTCCTCCTGGTGCCTGGAGAAAATATAGTTAAGGTATTTATAACACAGAGCTTTTAAATTCTCAATTCTGATTTGTTGAAGTGTTGGTTAAGTTTATAGAACATCACAGCTCGGACATTATTGCTATATGCAAGGTTTATGTTAATGTGCTTGTTGTAATATATAATTGTTTAAACAGTAACCATTTAAACAGGGGCTTATATGGCAGATGTTCCACATAAATGGGTTGAAATGTGTGCAGTTATTGATATGATAAAGCTTTCCATTTGATTTTTGACATGGGAAACTCTTTTAAGACAGAGGGCTTTGTGGTATCTCTCACACAAGGCATGTTACCAAGCATTTGTTTGTCATATTTAATAGAGACAAAGAAGGAATGACAGTTTATGTGTGGTATAATGTAAATGATCACAGGAACTAATATATCTCTGGACGTTCCACGACGTTACATCACGTTCAGGATGGTAATGGCATCACATCACCCTGTTGCTGAATATTTTCATATAACTGCATGCCATTTTCATGTTTTATTCCTCACTTAAATGACCTTTGGACTTTTGAAATTTTAGTCAGAGAGAAACCCTTGGATTATCTACTTATTGTTTTGTTTGACTGAACAAACAGTAATAAGAATGATCTATAAAAATCTAATCCCTATTGTTATAATAAAATATTAACTGGCTGTGTTTCTTAATTCCATGTCCAGTGTGTTATTGTTATAAACAATATACTGCTACATTATCCAAAAAGAAATATGAACCACTCTGGTAAAACATAAGAACATGGTCTCTATATTATATTCTGGTACTAAAGATGTAATTACATAGTAAATCTCACTGAAGGCTGTTTTGTGAAATCAATGACCTCACGAACTACGACTGTAACTAGAGAGCTGTACTTGAAGCAATGTCCTAGACTCAAAGGGCACGCGTGTGCTGCCATCATAATTCAGCACACCACTGATTTTTTTTTTTTTTTCAAGCACACCACTGCACCTCAGATTAGCTTGATTACAGAGTTCACACTCTCTATTTTTAGCTGAAAAGAAAGATCTGGTCTCCTTGTGGTGAAAAGCATGTCATTGCTGTTTTAGTTCATCAAGCTGATCATCATGCATATCACATATCACATCTCATCTCTGCGGACAAAAGAAAAACAGATCACATTGGTATGGACAAGGTGAAACGATAATACCAAGATACATGAAAGCAGATTAACAGACTCAGATACAAAGGTACAAAGCAACATATCAGAACTGCTGAGACTGAATGTAATTTTTGCTGCTCTGTTCACTTGAGACCCTGTAGTTGATTTGCATACATGGCTTACTACACACCCAGGGTCCCTGTGTCATTAATATTTAAGGCTAATAGTTGCTGCCTATACAAAGGGCATTTAGAGGTTTACAGCATAATTAAACTTGAGTCAAATTTTCTTAAAATGTATCATAGTGTGTTGTATTTAATATCACAAATAGCAGAATAGCATCAGTTTTTGCAAAGACTCCTACAATGCTGAAACATGATTTTCTGATATACCTTTATATTAACTTAACTGGGTTATTTCTTGTTACATTAAATATATAGGTAATTTATTGTCCTGCTGCTATCAGTTCTTTGGCATAATGCTGTGTTTTCTGAGTTAAAAAATAAGGTGGTGTAAGGTGGCGGTTGTAAACATGAGAGATGCATTACTTTATTGCCAACTTCAAGAAACGCAAGGACTTTTTTATGTCTCCCTCTATCTGGGAACACAACTGCCTTTGTATTACTCTCTCAGAGGCTATAAATTTGCAGGAAACATTTATGTTCTCCCTAGGCTTTACTTTATGAAGGACAGTGCATGCCATTGCAACAAAAATGCATCCAGTTTGGGTAGCAATGCTTAACGAACATATTAAACATGTCTTTCAAACACTCTTGAGTATGAAACAGGTATGAACCTCTAAAGGATTTACTTGGCTTATACTTTTGCTTATCTTATATATAAGTTCTATTATGTGTAGTATATACTTTCATCTAACTTTATCTCACAAGAAACTTAAATATTATATGTATAGTATACATAATAGTTTCATTCAAATATAAATAATGTAGCTCATTTTATCTCCATGATTATGATGGTTTATCTCCATGCTGATGGCTGTGAAATAAAATGATCTAGAATCACACTGATGTTTTTAATAAAACTAAATAGCTGCTACCAGCAAGCAAATTTGACTTAATTACACTATATTACATGTAATATTAGACTCATAATACATCTGCTCTCTAGTGTGTCATATGAACATACAACATACAATGTTACCGGCCCATTGGGGTGTGGTCAGCTGCATTTTGGTGTAGCACAGCATAGTTGGGGAAACTACAGTAGCATGCAAATGTCTAAGGCATTTTTATATGCTTACAGCATTAGAGAGTGAGTAGAAAAGGCAAGCTATGGTATTAACATGGAGCAGAAACAGCACACTATGGTATTAATGTAGAGCAGAAAGCGCATACTATGGCATTAATGTTGAGCAGAGAACTTACACTAATGTATTCATGTAGAGCAGAAAAGGCTCACTGGTATTAATGCAGAATAGAAAATGTACACTCTGGTAGGAGTGTAGAACCGCGCAGTGTATTGTAGAACAAGCACACTGTAACATTAACTCAGTTTTGAAATGACACACTATGGCTGTAATTTGGAGTAGAAAGGGTACACTACAGAAATAATTGAGAAGCTACACTATGGCACACTGGCATTCATTTAGTGTTGAAGGCACACTATGGTGGTAATGTAGTGTAGAAATTCTATCTGTGGCATTAATTTAGTGTTTAAAAGGCAGATGTTAGTATAATTCATTACACATTTATTTTCTATTTGGTTAAATAATGAACCCTATTAAGTAATTATAAAAATAAACATTATCATGGCTGTCTGGAATTTTGCTTTAACTGTTTTATTACCGTTTTATACTATTATACTAGAACAAATTGAAATTAACAAAAGCAATGTGGTTGGTTTTCATTTTAAGAAAGGTTATGAATGCTACTACTCAAACCCTACCCTTCACCTTTGTATCTTTTCATAAGACTGTTATCAGTGCATAGATTTGTTACTGAGACTTCAGTAACTGGCATGTTACAGTCATATACAGTATATATCCCTTCACTGATAATACTAATAATAATATCAAAAACATGCCTCTGTATCAAGTTTTAAATAATTGTATGCTTTATTTGATCTAAGATACATATTAGTTTTCAATTATTATTATTATTAAGATATATAATTATTATTAAGTCCACAGACTGGGCCTACCAGTAAAACACTGAGTTTATATTAAAAAAATTGTCAGTAAAAGCCACACTATTGCTTATTAATAACATGAAGAGATAAATGAAGCATAAAAGGTGCATGATTATATGCATGCATAAAATAGAACTTAAACTATCTTGTCTGTCTGAAAGATAAATCCCAAGTTCCAAAAAATGAAAGTAAAGATACAGAACCTGGAAGGTGATGAACGTAGGCTACATTTATAAGAGGATTATTCAGCACCTCAAGGCAGTGTGTTACAGAAAATCTTTATCACCCAGTCAGCTCAACTGTGTGCATATTCCTTCAGATCATTTTCCTGCTGTGCTTTAAAGCCAGATGTGTTGTGTACAGAAGGTCTCTTTTAGATGGAATCTGTATTTATGGAATCCCATAATATCCCTAGGATTTATGCTCAAAGAATCATTTTCATTCAGATCAGATAGCATGTTGTAGAGATAATTCTATTCATCAGCATTGAAAGGAAGCTCTGTGTTCATGGAAGCCTTTGTCATTTTCCTTTGTTTGTCAGTATGGACTGAAATAAAAATATCACAAAATAAACGCTGCCATAAAATACCACCTCGGGGCAGCTATGCTTCTCAGCATTTCACATATCTATATTGCCAAGATATTTTTTATTAGTTGTTTCAATGAATTACCCACAATTAAATGAACCACAGTGTTAAATGTATATAGAATTATTATTGTATCTGATCTTGGACAAGCTCACCCTTGTATATTGCCTAAAATAGAACAGAATTATGACTGTACCAAGCTATAGAAACAATGTGGATCTTTTTATGCCCAAGACAGCATGAAAATGTAGTGCCTCTGCTGTAGTAATAAAATAACTTATTGTCTTAACACACTTCTTAGCTATTTATGAATCCCACTTGTCATAAAGCAAAAGTCAAATAACCATAATGTTTGAATAATGATTCAAAAGTATCTGCAGTTGGAGTTTCACTCAAATTTATTTCAGACATTTTGGAAAATGGGTTTTGTATAAGGAGATTAAAAAAGGTAAACTAGGCAGTTAAGGGATTGCTGATGCTATACAGTGAGGTCTCTTTTCTGTTCTTTTGCTGTTTGTTCTTACTGACAAAAAAAAACTGTAGACTCTGAGATAAGACAGGGGATTCTATATCGGTGCACTGAAGCTGCTGTTTTTGCAAATGCGTCTTTTGAGAGGATGCTGCTTATCTAAAAGCATACTCCTGTTCCACAGTTCTGTGACCAGCAGGTGCAGAATTGGTAACTAGACAAATATATCTAAAGAATGCAAGTCAATTTAAGCAAAACCTCAAGTGATATATTTCTTACTAACAGTTCATGTCTGAAAATGTGAACAGCTGAGAATGTTTAGACAATGCCATGGTTATGTTCAAATTAGTTAATTTAATACAAAATTGTTATACTCAGTTTGAGAAGCAAAATAGAAAATAGATTCTACTGGTGGTGAGCTGACTCTATCTAAACTACAGAATGCACATTTTGATAGATAAGGATTTTTTTAAGGTATGTGTGGTCTAGCCTGACACTAAGGCTGTTCATTGCTTCTTTTAGCTGAAAACTTGTAATGCTATTATCTTTCACATATATTGTTTTTAATATTTTTTGATAAATTCTGTACAACTGCTGAATATGTATAAATTTGAAAAGAATATCCTCTTGGTCCAAACGAATACAAAATCAAATTAAATACGGACTTTTAATGTTTCCTAATGTATTGTATAAAAAAATGAAGTCAGATGACTAATACATGTTCATGGTTTGCCTTTTTGATATTACTGTCTCAGCAGCTGCATATTATAGACAGCTACCAATTAGGCGGAGGCTAATGGACATGTGGAAAAATTTGTAATTTGATTTAACATGAATCCGTGACTGCAGCAGGATTTATAGCTTGGGATTAGCATATTAAATTCAAATGACAAGAAGTCCTGATGCATCAGAAATTTGTGTAGCAGCTGCATTGCAGGAAACAAGGGTTTACTGCATCAGTACAGTAAAGGTTTCACATTAAAATGTATACATAAATAGGCACATACAGTCTGCAGAATTTAGATATACTGCATTTGGTATATCATAGGTACTTCTTATTAAAATTATTAAAAATGTGTATAGTGTAGTAAGGTAAAAACCTATATACAGCTCCTGTAAAAAATAAGAAAATTGCATTTAAATACAAATTCCTATTATGTGTCATTCATAGTGGCTAATATACATACATATACATATGTAGGATTACCATGTAGGATTGTTTATGGGCCAAGGGATAT
>JAOVVG010000037.1:15147253-15167834 GCA_028566375.1 Leptodoras nelsoni | reverse complement strand
TGATGGCATTTTGATTTTTGGCATTTTGAATCCACCTTCAGGGCCCTCAATGTCAACGTCTGGACCTTTGATGTCCAATGAAGGTGCTTTGATGTCCCCTTCAACTTTTGGAACAGAAACATCAACTTCTCCTTTCATCTTGGGGCCTTTCAGGTTGAAATCCACATCATGCATGGAGATCTTTGGACCAGAAATGGATGGCATCTTGAATTTTGGACCTTTCAATTTTCCATCAGGACCCTCAATATCAACTTCTGGTGCCTTGATATCTATGGATGGTCCTTTTAGGTCAACCTCACCTTTGGGAAGACTAACATCAACATCTGGCCCTTCGACCTTTGGACCCTTAAGTCCAAATGATGGCATTTTGATTTTTGGCATTTTGAAGCCACCTTCAGGGCCCTCAATGTCAACGTCTGGACCTTTGATGTCCACTGAATGTGCTTTGATGTCCCCTTCAACTTTTGGAACAGATACTTCTCCTTTCACCTTAGGGCCCTTAACGTTGAAATCAACATCAGGCATAGAGATCTTTGGACCAGAAATGGATGGCATCTTGAATTTTGGACCTTTCAATTTTCCGTCAGGTCCCTCTATATCAACTTCTGGTGCCTTGATATCTATGGATGGTCCTTTTAGGTCAACCTCGCCTTTGGGGAGACCAACATCAAACTCTGGCCCTTCAACCTTTGGACCCTTAAGTCCAAATGATGGCATTTTGATTTTTGGCATTTTGAATCCACCTTCAGGGCCCTCAATGTCAACATCTGGACCTTTGATGTCCACGGAAGGTGCTTTGATGTCTCCTTCAACTTTTGGAACAGATACATCAACTTCTCCTTTCACTTTAGGGCCCTTAACGTTAAAATCCACATGAGGCATGGAGATCTTTGGACCAGAAATGGATGGCATCTTAAATTTTGGACCTTTCACTTTTCCCTCAGGTCCCTCAATATCGACTTCTGGTGCCTTGATATCTATGGACGGTCCTTTTATGTCAACCTCACCTTTGGGAAGACTAACATCAACATCTGGCCCTTCGACCTTTGGACCCTTAAGTCCAAATGTTGGCATTTTGATTTTTGGCATTTTGAATCCACCTTCAGGGCCCTCAATGTCAACATCTGAACCTTTGATGTCCACTGAAGGTGCTTTGATGTCTCCTTCAACTTTTGGAACAGTTACTTCTCCTTTCACCTTAGGGCCCTTAACGTTGAAATCAACATCAGGCATAGAGATCTTTGGATCAGAAATGGATGGCATCTTGAATTTTTGACCTTTCAATTTTCCGTCAGGTCCCTCAATATCAACTTCTGGTGCCTTGATATCTATGGATGGTCCTTTTATGTCAACCTCGCCTTTGGGAAGACCAACATCGAACTTTGGCCCTTCAACCTTTGGACCCTTAAGTCCAAATGATGGAATTTTGATTTTTGGCATTTTGAATCCACCTTCAGGGCCCTCAATGTCAACATCTGGACCTTTGATGTCCACGGAAGGTGCTTTGATGTCTCCTTCAACTTTTGGAACTGATACATCAACTTCTCCTTTCACTTTAGGGCCCTTAATGTTTAAATCCACATCAGGCATGGAGATCTTTGGACCAGAAGTGGATGGCATCTTGAATTTTGGACCTTTCACTTTTCCATCAGGTCCCTCAATGTCAACTTCTGATGCCTTGATATCTATGGATGGTCCTTTTATGTCAACCTCACCTTTCGGAAGACCAACATTGACATCTGACCCTTCAAGCTTTGGACCCTTAAGTCCAAATGATGGCATTTTGATTTTTGGCATTTTGATTCCACCTTCAGGGCCCTCAATGTCAACATCTGGACCTTTGATGTCCACGGAAGGTGCTTTGATGTCTCCTTCAATTTTTGGAACCGATAAATCAACTCCTCCTTTCACTTTAGGGCCCTTAACGTTAAAATCCACATCAGGCATGGAGATCTTTGGACCAGAAGTGGATGGCATCTTGAATTTTGGACCTTTCACTTTTCCATCTGGTCCCTCAATATCAACTTCTGGTGCCTTGATATCTATGGATGGTCCTTTTATGTCAACCTCACCTTTGGGAAGACCAACATCGAACTCTGGCCCTTCAACCTTTGGACCCTTAAGTCCAAATGATGGAATTTTGATTTTTGGCATTTTGAATCCACCTTCAGGGCCCTCTATATCAACATTTGCGCCTGCAATGTCTACTTTTGGTGCCTTAATATGCCCTTTACCTTTTGCAAATGAAACATCAACATCTCCTTTAACATTAGGGCTTTTAATGTTGAAATCTACATCAGTTGTAGAGATTTTTGGCCCAGAAATGGATGGAATCTTGACTTCTGTATCCTTCACTTTTCCCTCAGGTCCCTCAGTGCCAACGTCTGGTGCTTTGACATCTATGGTTGGTACTTTTATGTCAACTTGAACTTTGGGAAGACTTGCATCTACATCAGGACCTTCAACCTTCAGACCTTTCAGTCCAAATGATGGTAGTTTAATTTCTGTCATTTTGAGACCCCTATCAGGTCCCTCAATATTAGCCTCTGTACCGCTGATGCCCACTTTAGGTGCTCCGATGTCCCCTTCAATTTTTGGTACTGAACCCTCAATGCCCCCTTCTACTTTAGGGCCCTTAATATGCATGTCCACTTCAGCTATTTCTGGGCCAGAAATGGATGTTGAAATCAGCTTTGGGCCTAGAACACCAGGAGTCTTGATGTCTATTTTTGCTGTGTTCATGTCAACATCACTCTTCTCAGCCTTTGGACCCTTAATTTCTATTGATGATACTTTTATTTTTGGCATATTAACTCCTCCTTCTGGACCTATAATATCTATTTTAGGTGCTTTGATAGCCTTTTCAGCTTCTGTTCCTGAAATAGTAACCTCACGTTTCATTTTCAACATTTGATCACTATTGCTTACCTGATCTTTATCTGTCCCTTTGCTTAGTGTAACTGAGAGATCAGCATAACCTGTGTTTGTGTCTGAATTGAATGAGCCTCTGCCTCCTTCACCAAAATGTTGAATACATTCAGAATACCCTTCTCCCCCTTGTGTTTTTGCTGCTGACAGTCCAGTGTCATATATATTAAATCTCAAATCCTTCCCACTTTCCTCTGTTCCTTTTGTTGTAATTGTTGTTTTCACATGTGCTGTACTCCAGTGCTTCTCCGAAGAGCCCTCTGAATCTCTTAATCTACCTTCTCCATGATCTAAACTCTCTTGCCCACTGACTCTGCTTATTATGTTTCCATGAGGCAATTTAATTTGAGCAGAGCTCCCCTCTGAAACATTAAATGTGAATTCTGGGCTTGAAATATCAAGCTGTTGCTGGCCAGATCCCCCTGGTATGTCCACAGTGTAGGTAGTGATACGACGGGTAATAGTTGTAATGGTGCTGCCATCACTGCTCGTGCTGCTGTGACGTTCTGTACGTACATCAACTCCCTCTGCAAGGTCCTCAGACTTCAGTCTGGGCTTAATTTTCTTACTGTAGATTCTCCTGTATTCCTCGTCATCCCCACTCTACAGAGACATAAAATAATAGTAAATAGTTTTGATTTCATTAAATGGAAATAAATCACTATATAATGGGTCAACTATGCAATCAAAGATTTTATAAAATGCTTTATTTACTAGATAATCAATATTAAGGTAGGTTATTAAATCAACTTGTTACACTTGGTTTTCATCAACATGAATTAACCCCTTAAACCACTGGCTTGTTATTCATTTATTCACCTTTTTATTCAGTAACTACTTAATGACTATTTAATGACATTAAAGGAAAGAGTGGTAGCTTGAAAGGCTGATCAAAAGTAACAAAATGCAGTTATACCAGGATGACATCAGGACTAGAACCTCCAAATCCACTTGCCTCCCATGACAATGTGCCCATGGGAGATCGACAAGGTGATTTGTCTCCCGTCTTGTGCTGTAGTTTTAGTCCAACTTTGTGTCTGTTAAGAGTCTTCAATAACTCCGCTGTTTCATCCGAGGTCATGTTCTCAAAGTAGATTGTGGCACCAACAATTTGATCACCTGTGAAAATAAGGTATGAATGAAAAAGATAACATGAGATGCATGTTGCTTTTGGAAACATGAAAGTACTGGGTGTTATGAATTAACAAGTTTGCAATAGATGGCATGCAATCATTTACCTTCAAATACTCTCCCAGTATGAGCAGCAGGGGATTCTTCTTTGACTTCCTTGACAAAAATCTCTCCATGACCCTTCTGCTCTATCTTAAGCCCATGTTTATCAGGGCCCATCCACTGAGGGAAGAGCACCTCTCTTGTGTCCTCTTCATCAGCCATCTTTAAAAGAAAAATGAAGTTAATTATGGCCTAAGACCCATTAACCATTTATATTTACAACCCCAATTCCAATGAAGTTGGGACATTGTGTAAAAAATACAAACAGAATACAATGATTTGCAAATCCTTTTTAACCCATTTTCAATTGAATATACTACAAAGAAAAGATATTTAATGTTCAAATGGATAAACTTTGTTTTGTGCAAATATTCACTCATTTTGAATTGGGGTTGTATAATAATTTACTGTGTGTTGCAAAAAAAACATCAAGTTGGTGACAGTTCTGTGGGTCGAAATGCTTTGCTCATGAAACAGATCAGAGGAAAATGACCAGGTTGATTCAAGTCAAAAGTAAGTTACAATAACTCAAATCATCACTCTTTAAACTGTGGTGATCAAAAAAGGCATCTCCGACCACACAAAACATCACATCTTGAGGTGGATGGGATGGGCTACAACAGCAGATCTTATTGGGTGTCACCTTTGCCATGAACAGGAATCTGAGGCTACAGTTCGCACAGACTCACTAAAGTGGGAGGGATGACGTTTAGAAAAGAACACAGCAAAAATAAAACAATTGGCTGATCTTTTTTCCAATCCACAACTGTCAAATTTTGGTGATTTGGTGCCTCCCTGACATCAACAACCTTCACAGGGCAGAGGTGAATGCATCACAATCCATTGCTCAGAGAAGGCTTCAAAAACAGAAATATAGAGCCCATGCAAACCATTAATCAGCAGGGAGAATCAGAAGGCTAAACTGGAATTTGCAAAGAAATGAACCACAAAATTTTTTTTATCCAAAATAAATATTTCTACCAAAGTGACAGAAACACCAAAGTTTGGAGAAAGAAAGGATCTGCTCTTCTAAAACATACAAACCCTGTCAAGCACAGGGGGTGTAGGGTTATGGCTTGGGCTTGCATGGCTGCTTCTGGAATAGGCTCACTAATCTTTATTTATGTAGCTCATGATGGCAACACCAGAATGAATTCATAAGACTACAAAAACATACTGGCAATTTATGCCCATTGTATGATAAATGCATCCAATCTACTTTGAAGGAACTTGTACAGCAAGATGATGACCCAACACATACTGCATACACAATAGGACATCATCTGGTGAAAAAAAGGTTTTAGCATGGCAAGTCTAATCAACACAGAAACAATAACCCATCTGAGGATGCTTTTCACCTCCTTAAGGAGACTTGGTCACCTAAAAATTAAGTGATCTGCCACTAAAGTTGCCGTGTTCTAAAATGGTTAACACATCCAGATATAAATCTAGATCACTGAACATCTTTGGTATATAGCAAAAGGAAAAGAATTGGCCTTGCCATTACAATGTTTTCAGACAAGACTGCATATAAAAATAGTAATGATTCTGAATTTACACATTTATCCTCTAGACACAAAATGCCAGTATCTTTGAATATCAGATCAAATCAAGAGGTTTTTTCTCATTCCTCGATTCCTCTAACTTGTCTTCACTGAAATAAAATGTTTCTTTAGGGTTATAGAACAATGCATAATAGAGCAGCACAATACACAGGACTACAATATACATTATTAGCGGACCATTCACTAGGCTAGGGCTAGCACACAAGTAAGTCCAACAAGGAAAGAATGTACTGAATCTGAATTTACTACTGACTTTACAAAACAAAACTTATTTGATTACGTATATTTAAACACACACTTTGGTAACCTACTCTGCATCCTACTAATCCAACTTTTACATTTTTTGGCACATTAACATTAAGGAAATGACTGATGAGCTGAAAGTAATTCTACTGACGTGGAATCTAGCTCAGGATTGATTTAGAAAAAAATAACTTGTGAACATCCAAGACTTTAAAGCTATTGTGGTCAACTTTGGAGAAATCAGCAAAAGTAAGCTAGAAAATATCCAACCAAAACAATCACAGCACCTCCTCTTCAGGCTCAAAGCACACCATCTGAAGGAGTCCACAACAGAGAGCATGGGAGAGAGGAATGAAGCACAATACTAAATGTATCCTAGCATTTCCATAGAAATGTCTGTACTCTCTCTGCAATACTTGTGCAACTGGCATACTAGCTTTTGCAATGTGTCTGCCTTGCCTTTAGGAATAATTCTGTCATGTGCAATGAATGCACAAGCAAAGTGTACACAGGTAGGAGGATAGGTAAGTAGTCCATGCAATCATTTCATTTGGCCCAAATGCTAATTGCATTTGACTAGATAATTGGAGCTGGCCATAAGTTATTCCACTATGTTACCTACAACATTTTAGCCAAGTGAATTAGGTTTCTGGGGAACCAAAATAACTATGCAGCACACTGGAGCTAACACTTGCCTGGTGGATTAGCTACTAAATTCAACATTTATCCCCCCTGTATATAAATCTGAAATTAGAAAATACAGCTGTATTCTCAGATCCCAGATAGTCTAATGTGATTGGGAATAGTTAACTTAGCTAGCTGGCTAGAAAACTGCTAGTAAGTTAGCCTGCATTCAAAATTGGGGTTCAGAAGTGTAGTCTCAATTGAAGAATTTCAGTCCAAAATCCAGTATCCATTTTCTGAGCAATTTTGGATATTTGTAAGAATTATGAAACATTTAGAATATTCTAAATTATATTATTCATTTGCATAAGGTCACATTATATATATATAGATATATACTATAACTATAACATTAACATAACATCGCCCTTGTACCGATTAGAGCCATGGAGGCATGGACTCTGCAAAACCTCTGTGATATCTGGAACCAAGATGTAAGCAGCAGATCCTTTAAGTCCTTTAAGCTGCCTCCTTGGATCAGACATGTTTGCACGTCAGCACATCCCATAGATGCTCAATGGGACCGAGATCTGGGAAACCTGGAGGCCGACACCTTGAACTCCACCATGTTTCTCAAACAATTCCTGACCAAAAAGTGGTAGGATACATTATCCTGCTGAAAGAGGCCACTGCCATTAGGGAATACCATTACCACGAAGGGTGAACTTGGTCTGAAACAACGTTAAGGTAGCTGATATGTGTCATGGACCTGGACCCAGCAGAACATTTCCAGAGCATCAAAACACCTCTTCCCCATCGTGGTGCTCACGCACCCAACCATCAACATACAAAAGACAATGTGATTCATCAGACCAGGATACCCTATTCCATTGCTCCATAGTCCAGTTCTGATGCTCACATGATGATTGTTGACACTTTCCGCAATGGACAGGGGTCAGCATGGGCACTCTGACTGGTCTGTGGTTATGCAGCCCAATACACTTCAAGCTGCGATGCACTATTTGTTCCAACATAGCCAGCATTAACTTTTTCAGCAATTTGTGCTACAGTAGCTTTTATGGGATCAGACCAGATGGGCTAGCCATCGCTCCCCAAACCCATCAAAGTGCCCTGGTCACCCATGACCCTGTAATGTGATTGGTCATAATTACTACAATTCATGAGTGATACTTATTACATTTTTGTAACAAGTCCAATTAAATTCTCAGTCATTCAATTGTTTAGCAGAAGGCAAACATGCCAAAATATACTCAACCATCAAAATGCACCACTGATAACATTAACTAGTATAATCAACACAACATTAAAAGCACAGCCCTTGTAGACACAAGGGGTTACAATAAGGAAGGGTTACACCGTCATATTCTCAGTGAATACATATTTAATATTAAAGCAGTACTTAAAGAAGACTTTAGAAAAATTAACATTTTCTGAATATCTCCAACTACTGCACCTATAGCTTGGGAATCACATGTGCATATGGACAACATTTTTTTTTTTTTTTTTTTTCATGAGTCACGGATGCTCCAGCATTAAGCCAAAGTTAAGGATAAAACCTATTTGTGCATGTTGAAAAAATTCATGCAGCTTTTTTCACCTGGGCAAGTGCAACTTGGGATGTTGCAGGAATAAAAATTTTTACAATTACTTACAATATTTCTGTACTGTGAATGCAAGTAATGCAGTTCATGTAAGCCTAAACACACTTCAACCATATAGCAATGTTTATAGCCAACTATCGAGATTCAAAGTAACTGGTGACAAAGCTTATTTTCCACTCCACGTAGCTCACAAACCTTATGAATATAACAACTCATTCAACTTGCAAAATCAGTTGAGAAATATAAACTTCATAGCGCTTTTCTACAAAAAACAACCGCCCATAATGGCGGATGCGTCAAAAATCAGATCTGACCCAACTCCCATCGGCCACCACAGCATCTATCTGTCTACAGACACACCCCGCGGCAGAGGGGGGCAGGACTAGCAGTGGCATTTGGAAACTGCAGTTTTAGACAGGGTGAAAAGACATCTGCAGTGTTTGTTCCATGTGGTATTTCATTAAGACCCCATGAGTCACCAACCAGAACTATTTTCTACATCATTAACAAAGAGCAGATAAATGGCTAGCACTTTTCAGAGAGCTGTCACAAGTAGGATTCAATTTTTGTGCCTTGATTTACATAGTCACATGCACGCACACAATTAGATTACATTACACAGCTAGTCATGATTATCTTTGTACCTAATGCTACAATTGATAAACAAATATTCTTACTTCAAATCCTTGAGCTCTCCACTGGTTCCCCTGGAGTTCTCCACTGGACTGGGCTATATCAGCCCTAGTATCTCTCCCTGAAATGATACAAAACAAAGGATCATTACTTTTCTGATTTGGACAATATTAGCATAATTGGCCACCTAATATATATAGCTAAACTACATTGTTCAAAAACAGCAATAAAATAGAGTGAATTGAACATTTTCCATCAAGTGAAAAGGTTTTACATTTAAAATGTTTTTTATACATATATTAAATATATTCAGCATTCAACATTTTAACATAAATTTATGTTATGTTATCCATTTTAAAGTTTCAGCCTTTGTTTTTTCCAACCATGTGAGGTTATATCAGTTCAGTACACGCATCAGCACACAATGATCAAAGTATGCAGACAAAAACAATTGTATTACTAGACATTCAATGTGTAATTTCTGTAGGGTTGCCAAGTAAATATGTGGGCCTGTCATTCCAGCTTTAAACACAGACATTTCATTGTTTCATTAGTACCACCCCCTCAACCATCCACTCAGCTATGAGCTACATTAGACCTTTTGACTATGAATACACCTACATGCATATTTTACAACACTGTGATCCAGACTGTTCTGGTTATAATTTATGTGGAATGACTGCTGGAAAACATCACAAACTGTCCCAAAGGAAAGTAAATTTTCCTTTTTAAAATAAAAAAAAAATCAGAATAAGATCTTTTCTTTCGCCTAGACATAACTAAGCTCAATTTACAATCATGAGATTTTTGGCCATTTTCCTCATACTTCTTAAATCCATCTCCCGAGGAAAAAGCCTAAGCCTTATCTTAAAATGATCTCTTTTTTTTTCTTTCACTGCACTGATCTTTATTTGTCTGAAATAATCAGCTTCAAAGATAACAGTAAGTTTAAAAAATCCTTGGATTACAAATGAGCCTGCAAAATACCGGAAAATTGTCTCAGTGATTTGTCTCAACACTCTGTATTTTATCTCTATGAAGCTTGTTTCTCCTGTTATTCTCAAGTTTTCCATCCCTTCGGCGGACAACTGCTTACTGCTACAGCCAAATATTAAACATTTTGACTCATCATTCCAGAGCAACGGCTGCCATTTTTCTGCACCCCAATTCTTATGTTTTCGTGCACAGTTGAGTCGCTTGGCCTTGTTTCCATGTTGGAGATATGTTTTTTTGGCTGAACTCTTCCATGAAGACCACTTCTGGCCAGACTTCTCTGGACAGTAGATGGGTGTACCTGGGTCCCACTGGTGTCTGCCAGTTCGGAGCTGATGGGGCTGCTGGACATTTTCTGATTCTGTAGGGCAATAAGCTTGATGTGTTTGTCATCTGCTGCATCAAGTTTCCTTGGCCAACCACTACATCTACGATCCTCAATGTTGCCCTTTTCTTTGTGCTTCTTCAAAAGAGCTTGAACAGATCTGCTTTGAAATCTTTGTCTGGGAGAGCCCTTGCTGATGCAGTATAACTACCTTGTATTTTGTTGCTGTGTCTTGCCATGGTGGTAAAAATCTATGCTGGTTTGATGGCAAAGGGTAGTAACAACAAATAGACATTAAACATGTCTTCCACAGCCTCACCTTGGTAGCAGAGTTTGGCTGTTTCTCACCCAGTTTTAAGCCTCCTACACAGCTGTTTATGTTTCAGTTAATGACTGTTTCAACCTATATGTGAAATTGATGATCATCAGCACCTGTTTGGTATATTTGGTTGATCAGACTATAATCGTACAAAATCCATGACATTGTGCAAGTTAAGAATTGATGCTGGTTTGAAGGCAAAGGGTAGTAACACCAAATATTGATTGGATTTAAGCTTTTCTTTTGTTCATTTTGTAAATTGATAAAAAAGTAAAGCATTCTCAGTTTACAGCATTTTTCCACACCTGTCTAAAACTTTGTGTGCAATATGTACAATGCAAGTATACATGTCCGTGTGCTTTCAGAGCACGTGAAAGAGTGGACCAGTGCAGAGCTGTGGGTGTCCAAGTGTGTGTGTAATTGCCTAGAAACAAATTTTTTTAAATGTTTTACATCACATGATGTATTCAAAGACACTGTACTTATAAATGCAGCCATTACATAGCAATAATTCCCCTTTGCCTTCTTGTATATACACTGCTGACTATGTGAACATGATAGGGAGCTATCCACCTAGTCTGTGACCACGTTCGGAACTACAGCTGTCCTGACCTCCAAACTGTGTATAGCCTGCACTTATCCCTTTCTACCTTGGCAAGTGGGCTTTTTTTTTTTGCCTTGACTCAGTTGTCTCCCTTGAGCATTATTGCCCCGCATTTAGCTAGTCACTAAAGAACATTGATTTCCAGGAACTTTGCCAGTGCTAGAGCAGGTTGTACAGGGAGCAATTACCTTTCATCTTTTCATCTCTTACCGTTCATCTCTTTTCCTAACCAAGTCAGTCCCTCCTCAGCTTTTTCTCGTTTAAATATTGCATATTCTATATGCTAATTTATCTGTCTTGCCACCAATTTACAGCTTCCCCTCACACATCTTTTTTTAATACTTTTGCCAACCAATTCAGGCTATGCCAAGCATGTATTCACAAATAACCATGCTACAACACTTGTGCTCACACTGCCATTGCCTGAATCTCTTGGAAAGTAAAATTTACTGCTTCATGCAAGTGTCCTGTGCTTGGAATTCACCTCATTTGCCAGACCTGGTGGGCTGCCCGATTCCTGGATCATTACTTTCCTTAAGGGAGTGCTTAAAAGCAGTCCTTTAGTTCTATGAACAATGAAAAACCACAATAGGCACTTTCACACTGGAGGAACTTTTTCATAGTTCTTAGAACTGAGCCCCCTTTCTCACGTGTTTGCACAGCAGAACCTGGGGATGATTGTAGTTCTTAGAACGGTGTGTACAGGTAATTTTCTCCACACATAGGGAACAAGTGACAAACATGCTGTGATTGGTCAAGACGCACATTCCTGTTGACCGCAGCTGCCATTTCTAAATATACGTGCGCACATCGGTAGCTGTGCAAACAGAAGCTCTCGCAAAATATGGAAAAACACAACAGACAAACGGAACGACAGTGAAGTCCAGGCTTTACTGAGTCTGTATGTGACAGAGGAGGTACACAGGGATTTTGAGTCTTCTAGGTGAAACTTTCATTCAACTTGCATTTCATCTCAACTTGCTACGTTATGTATTTGCAAAGGAGTGGTGTGAAAAAACTCAAAAAGCTTAAACAAGATTATAATTTTTTTAATATGTTTATATGGCAACATGTTTGCGAGGAGACATCGTTTGCTGTACTTTTTGCATGTCTTTGTATAACTGATATCAAAAAAGACAAAGCGCACACAATAGTAAGTATTTGTAAACCTTTTAATTTCTGCATCCCGCAACAGAATCTGAAAGATTATCAAGGGTTTTTTATTTGGGGTTTGAAGGGTTTACAGTATTTAAAAGTAATGCTCCCTATGAAAAGTTTACCCGATTTGGTTTACGCCGTTGATTTCAATGAAACAACAAATAACTAGGGTTTGAAATTCATAAGTGGCACCATTACAGGACACAATGTGAATCATCATGCTTTCTCATGTCTGCATTACAGTAAATTAGTTCTCAGCCACATGTTAAGATGATGCATCAGGTCGCACGCACTTTTGGAGAGCAGCGCGGAGAGACGAGAATTTATATTGATTTTCTCCAACGGCTTTAAACAGCAACAGACAAACTTAGTTTTCTTTGGACATTCGAAAATTCTACCGGTCAACAAGCACACAGCTCTGATCACACCATCATTAATTATTGGTATTGTGGTTTGTCACTTTGAAGTTACGTCGAATCACCAACCGTTGCACATCACTTTATTGTTCCTACTTCCAATGCAAATGCACACCGAAAAAGGCCCTGGAACTACTGTAGTTCTCAGGGGAGCTCCACGGGGGTGCAATTCCCCCCAGATTAGTCCTTTGAAGTGAAAACGCCTATTGATTCCAGCCATTCAGATCCTGTGTCAACATGACAAGAATGTTCTAGGGAATGGCTGCTGGATGGTGGCAGTGTTTCTTGGAAACACGGCATCATGAGTCATTCTCTCTCAACATGTGTGTGCATGCACACAAAGAGGAGTCCAGGTGATAGTCTGCCTAGGGTTTGTAAAACCACAGTTCACGTACACACAGTAATTAGCAATGTTGCTGCATTATTCAACTGAATTTATGAGCGTCAAAAATCTAACAATACCTGTATCTTTGTACTCTATGTTTTCATAAAGCAAACTATCAAATATAATTCCTCAAACTCCAAAGACAATCCATCTTTCACAACATATTAAAGAACAAAAGGATATGACTCAGATCTCTGACTACATGGTTCCAACCATGAGTCATAAGTCCTGAGGCCTGAACTTTATCTCATGGATATTTCCTGCACATAAGGCTTGGGCAGTATCACAGTATTATGGTATACCAGGGTATTTAGAAATGCAGGCAGGATGATTTTCAATACCCTGTACGATGCTCTATTAAGGTGCTGTATTGTAGGGCACAGCACACACCACCAGAGTTCAGTCTCCTGGTAAAAAAGAAGGCTTACCTTTTGACCAATCACAAAAGAGCTTTTTCACTATTGGTGGAAGTCACCACCCACTTAGTGATGCAGTTAGGATTCAATTTGAATTCACTTCAGTTTTTACAATTTGAATTGGATTTTCTACAAATAACTGTTCTGATTCTAATGCAGGGTTTTATAGCCTTATGCAAGCGTTAGTTTGAACAAGTGGGCCATTTTCCTTAGGTCAGCTGAAAAAGGCTGTGTGTGTGTGTGTGTGTGTGTGTGTGTGTGTGTGTGTGTGTGTGTGTGTGTGTGTGCGCGCGCGCGCTCTAGAGTCCAGTGGTGGCAGGCTTTACACTACAGCATCTGAATGCAGCTGCTCGATCATGGAAATCCATTCCATTAAGTTCTCTATGCACTGTTCTTGAGCTATTCTGAAGGCAACATGAAATTGGGAGGTCTGTAGAAATTGACTATGCAGAAAGTTGGCAACCTCTATGCGCCTCAGCATCCTCTGACCCCGTCCTGTCATTTTACGTGGTGTACCGCTTCATGGCCGAGTTACTGTCTTTCCCAATCAATTCCACTTTGTTATAATACCAGACAGTTGTCTGTGGAATATTTAGTAGTGAGGAAATTTAATGACTAGACTGGCACAGGTGGCATCCTATCAGAGTACCAAGCTGGAATTCACTGAGCTCCTGAGCAACTCATTCTTTCACAAATTTTTGTAGAAGCAGTCTGCATGCTTGATTTCATACACCTGTGGCCATGGAAGTGGTTGGAACACCTGAATCCAATTATTTGGATGATTGAGTGAATACTTTTGTCAAAACAGTGTATGTATATTGCTTACTGAGTCTGTGCAAGACTTCAGCATAACACTGGAACACTAGAGGGGATTATCACGGTGTATTTCACACGTTTTTAACTCTTCAGCAAAAAAGTTGTTTCCATGTTTCCCTAGTGCTCAACTTCAACATTGTTGACCAGGTTTACTCAAAGTTGATTCCAGAGTTTACTGAGCATAATGGCTAGCGAAGTTTCACTCAAATTAGGTCATTGCCTTCTCTGGTCTCTGGTCTCAGGTCTCAAAGCTAATCAATTAAATACGACTAGATATGGAATCACTAAAATATTGCCACATAAAACGTCTAATCACCAGCAGCTCAGCTTTTATATTTTTTTTTCTTCTTCATATACCATATATCCCACAGTAAAATGTCAAGATGGCATGAAAAAAATCAGATACAGCCCAAGCCTACTGCACAGATATTGCACATTTATGTAACTATAGCATATATAATGTAACATAAGCAACATAAAGTCATTGGCACCCCTAAAATACAAAAATAGTTTCCCAAATTTTATAAGCCATCACAACAGATAAAAACATTTGTAGCACAGTAAATTAATTGGAAATCTTAAAGTAGGCCACCTATAATGTAAGTTCACAATGGCCTAACTAATTATAAAAGGTCCAATCCATTCTGTAAAGAAGTAGTCTAATTTGATTTAAATGATTTATTATTCATATAATTTACAGAATTTGTAATATTTATATAAATGATTTTTATATAATTTAGAGAGAGAGAGAGATTCACCATGTGCAGTACCACCACACCCCACTAGAGGGCTTCAAACCTCGTTAAAAAAAAAACACCATTATACAACAGTAATGGT
The DNA here is from genome assembly GCA_028566375.1 of Leptodoras nelsoni. NCBI lineage: Eukaryota > Metazoa > Chordata > Actinopteri > Siluriformes > Doradidae > Leptodoras > Leptodoras nelsoni. Next base: position 15,152,717 of record JAOVVG010000037.1, on the reverse strand, counting down.
GATTTAAAATGGTATAATTTCTCATTGAGGTCTAAGGGTTTAACCATGGAAACACCCACAATTAGCACCAGTTAACAACAGACAAGTTTAAAATTTTGCATTATGCATCAATGTAACTCACATCCATTCATTTGTATATTATTATTAACCACTTCTTCTGACCTGGGTCACAATGAATCCTTAACCTATGCTGGGATAAACTTGACACAGTAGAGGACTGCACCCTGGACAGTCACAAGCCATGTCATTATGTACATATTATAATGTAAACCATCCAAAATTGAGGAACATGTACAATTTTATTACCATACCCCAGTCTATAATATTCTTATATTTAGTCTTGATAAGTACTAGCTAGAATAAAATACATCTAATCACAACGGTTACAGTCCTGCCGACAACTGATCACTTCAAAACAACCAGATATGCAAGACTCAGACCTGCCAACCCCAAGCACCTGGAATCTCTGTGCATATGCACACTAGAGTACATGCACATTCTACCCCAATGGACTTTACTGTGCTGACTAGTGCAGGAGCACAAACAACACTAACACTTTCAATTATAATCATTAATTTAAATTCTTTTTAAAGTTTTGTTTTTCTGGATTTTTTCAGACAAAAGCCATGTTTGACCTTTTTCAATGCCATGTCTTATAAACGATGTTAACTGTATACTTCTAATGTTAGCCAAGTTGAACATACATTGATGGGTTTTATTTCCCCATTTAGATTCATGTCAATTGGCCCATTTTTATTTTACTTGGAGAAATAAAACTGTTCTTACTACATGGTGTAAGTGGTAACTTGTAACAATACTCCAATAATAAAATGTCTAGCTCCTATGTAAAACATGTGAAGGTTAAGGGGTCTGCAAAAAAAAATACAGTGACGTCTGCCCTCAAATATGGCTACAACAATAGCGCAAACTTGTGGCATTTAACAGATGCTAGATGCCCTAACTAGGAGAGGATAAACTGTTACTCTTAAATTCCTTTTGTGCTCTCTAATCTATGAACTATTTTACAAACTATAATGCACTTTTGAGTCTTCTAACTGAAAGGGGCCAGTGGAATTTGTATAAACCACATCTGAAGCACGGCTCATTATCTTTCATGTCTGGCATGGGTGTTTATAAAAGCAAAAGGAGGGGAAACCTAGCAGTGCTGCATTTCAACTCCCAGCAAGTGTAGGGGTGGCTTGTTATTCCTCTCCTGTCTCAAGTTTTCACAATTCCAGCAGAGTCTCCTCACCTCCCTTTTAACCAATGTACATGTTTGCATGGCTTTGACAAATTCCTGGCTGTATGCAGGAGGAGAAATAATTACATGTTTACGTTTTGTGAATTCAATACATTTCACCCAATAATTATAGGATGAAAAGAAACTAAATGGACTGAAAGGAGATAAAGAGACTGAAACATCAGAAAAAAGCAGACAAGCTGGAATAATTATAGTACTGGATCACAGAGAGGAAGCCTAAATATTTGAGACACGCACTCTTCTGTGCCATCTTTATAAGCGGTGGTGTTCAACTTTAAATCAAAGTTCAATCAGTGTCACATGGGGAAGCTGACACTGAACAGGTGGTCATAGCAAGATGTCATAGCAAGAGGAGAGCAGAAGTGTCAAATTTCCCAGTGCAAGCTTTGTACTGCAGTCAAGCATGAATCTCATGGCCAACATTTAAATTTTTGGCTTAATAATATACCTGTGATTTACTATGTGATATTTTAAAGGCTTTAGTGGCATGTATTGATTCTGACACTTTATAATACTCAACAATATCAGAATGATAATGAATCCATAAATGATATTCAACTGAATTTGAATACTAATTAAAAAAATAAATAAATATGAAAATTGTTGATGTTCCAACCCATGTGATTTTATAATATTTATACTATCTATATACAAATTATAAGGTAGCAACCAGAGAAACAATAAATGGATGGTATAAAATGTGTGCAAGAATGATTTTAACCAAAGTCTGAAGCTTTAAGAACACAAAAAGATAAACAAGTAACTTACTGGGTGCTCAAGCACTACGGGAACACCCTCCTGTGCCACACCTCTCTTCTGTTTTCTGAAACAAAAATGTAAAGGGAAAATGTGCAAAATATTAGTCATATCCAAGATTACATAGATTGTGCATAGATTAAATAAGTTGCATTAAATAACCGGTGTTGAGACTGTAGTACCTTTAACAAATTAACAAAACAATGAATGTATTTATTTTTCATATTAATACTGCACATAAAATTTTGGCAATGCTTTAGGGTACTGAAACAGGCAAACTTTTTTCCCCTTTTCCTTCAAAACAGGACCCCACCCTTTGCTCTCCATTTTCTCTGCTTTGCCCTTAGAGGGCGACAGTGACTGAACCAGATCCTGCACAAATAATACAGATAGCATTCCTTTACCCAACCCTGAGCCACCCACACCCAAACGTCCCATTCCAATGTTTTTATGAAACTCCTGTTGCACTGTTTATTTTTTCAGTAATTTAATTTTTGAAATTATTAGTTAAGTATTAAGCAGTTTGCCTGCACATTGAAAAGAAGAGATCAACTTAAACAATGCCCTAAAGATAAATATATTCACCTACTGCTTTGTGCCAGATCTAACAGTTTTGTCAAGCCCATAAAAAAAACCTACATATCAAGAACAGAGTTACTTAAAAACATAAGATGGATAGCACCTGGTTAAATGTTAATCGAAATGGTTGTTAAAGGTTAATGGAAATTATTATAAGTTAATTTCATATAATTAAGTTAATTTGACCAATAACTCGTTGTACCCATCACAATGTGGAGACTGATCACGCTATCACAATCATCCTATGATCATGCAAAACCTATATTTGCATACCCAATCTTTCAGCCGTACTCTACACCAGCCCTACATATAATGAAGCATTCCGTTTTACCCAACTAGCTACGTCTTGCTTAAACTAGCCAATACGGTCTATCATTTTGGTCTAGCAGTTTAATGCTTGGTTTTGTATTCCTCTGTCAATGTTACAAAACCAATGGCAATGTCAGCAACTAGTCAAAGCAAACATTATCAGCTGAAAAGGTTCTTTCATAGAAACTATAAAACATCGCTGTTATGACTTTTTACCACTGACTAAACAAGTAGTTGCTGAGGTGTAGATGTAGAGGAACAAAGTTACAATTGGCTATGTCAAAGTAATAAAATTCATTTTAATGTGATTTGTGGCTCTTTTTTAATAGTTGTTAGTTATTAAACCTTGACGCATGTCACGATGCAGGTCATCGTGATGACTAACACGTGATGACTGACAAGGCGTCTGTTTTATAGTCACTATTGCATGTCAGTAAAATGTCTAGGATGTGTTGGTTCCTTAGGCACCCTTTAGTGTATCAAAACAATAAAGTTAATGTAATGGGTAAAATACAAGTTATGCCAAAGTAATCACTGCAAAGCCAATTTAGCTCCAAAATTGGCTCTAATGCAAAACAAATTCTGCCATGTGTATTGTGAGAAATCGTACTGGTGTTTAAAACCAATATACTGGTATTATATATGCAAATTAACACATTGTTGGACAAAATATTTTTCATATATAGATGTGTGCACTATATGTACTGTGATAATCAAATGTAATTCAATTTCAAAAAACGTTTACAATGTTTATTTGGCAGGTGTGTCAAGTAGCCATTTAATCATCAGTTAGTATTACACTGAATAGATCTGTCTGTCTAAGCCATTATATTACTGTCATTGAATTAACATTAGTAGATTTTGAAAAAGGTAACGAGACAGGAAGAACATGTCTCTGAAACAAAGATAACTGAGAAAGGGTTTCAATTCTGTTCCTTTTTATGAACAGTTCCTTTTTTCCAAGATAAGTACCAAGGGCAACAGAAATGGGGTTAAAAACATCCCATCCCATTCAGTGACACTGAAAACAAATGCTGCAGTCAGCACAGACACGTATTAACCAGTGGAGACCTGCCCATGACTGCACAGCAGAACAACTCTAATTACGTCTCTCCACTGTGGTTTGCTTTTAGCTACTAATGACCATTCCGATTGCAGAGAAAATAGCAATTTGGATGCCCGTAAATACAGCTATCCTCTATGTCTTAAAAACCTATACTAGAATTTTAACATACAATTAACAGAAATACTGATTTTGATTATAATAATTACATATGCTTTGCTAAAATTCAAATTTCCTTAAATTACATTATTTATTACTACCATAACAATCTAAATAATTATCCTAATAATAATTAGTAATCAAATAATCCTAATAAAATCTGTAAAACAAAGTGTTATCTAATGAGAACTACTTTATTAATTAAAACAAGTTTTATACCTTATCTAGATAAACATTTCACAATGTTGGCACCATCAACACATCAGAATTATTCATCTGTGTTGATTCTGTGTTCAACTGTGCAAACTTCAATAACATCCATGATTTTCAAACCATAGTCAGGACCTCTCACTATTCTGCCGCTTCATTATAATGCTAGTTATTCCAGAGCTGCGCCTGAAATAGACATGGATGTGTGGTGATAAAGGCCAGGCTAGATGAGCTTGTCATTGTGTTTGCATAGAATAACATGAGGCAGAGCAGCTGTGTACACTCAAAAGACTGACATACAAGAGACTTCTACTTATTTACATGAATTCTGTTGCTACTAAGCTAAAGCTGAAGTCAACAAATTACAACAATCAATTGCCTGCAAGATCTTACATAGAAGTGTCAGATGCTACATAAAATTAAATGGGTCGATAAGTTCAAATATATATAAACTGTGTATTAAACATGTGGCATAAGACTTTGTTAGGGAAAGTATGTGCTTTGTAAGCGATCTACGGTGGGTCCTAAAGCATGCATATATAGTGTAGGGCACACCCTATGTGAAAAAAAAAATGCACAGCCATGAGAACGCCATCTATTCAGTGTTCACTGCAAAGAAAGTTGAGGGCCCCACCCTGGCCTCCAGTCCCACACATTCCTCGATGTAGCAGTCAGGCCAGCTGGAACAGAGCCCAGCCTCTCCTACAGTGACTAACTCCAAAGCAACGTCCTTACACTCTGTGATCACTTTGTTCACACAGTTAAAAGTATCATCAAAACAGGATATTCTTATTCTCTTAGTAGAACTTTCAGACGGATGATCATGAAAGACATGCATCCTCAGGTAAAATATTCTGGGTCTATGATATGATGTAATGATATGATGTAAAAAGCATCTGTGAAACAGTAACATATTCCATATTACATGCTGAATCACTTACAGGAAATTAAGAATAATTGCTAATTATTACTGCTCTGCCAGACCAACTAAATTGAAAACCCACATCAACATCTGCTACAAAGAGCATCTATAGATATAAAATAGAAAAAGATAAACACGTGCATGGAGCGCACTAAAGCAATCAAATCACTCAATTCATAAAAATAGTTGAAAGTTAGAAAGCCAT
>JAOVVG010000037.1:15089731-15101273 GCA_028566375.1 Leptodoras nelsoni | reverse complement strand
ATAGCAAGCATTTTCAGTTAGTTTTAGTACCACAGCTGACGCAGGATGAGTTTCAGACCCCATCCTGGGTCAGTTATTGGTCACAGATGGTACTGAATTGGGAGCCTAAGACCAGATAGGCTTATAATTTATCCACTGAGGTGTTTAAGGGCCCATGTTATGTGTATTTGCCTCTATTGTGCCTTGTAAACCAGTCATTTATAGTTTTACTAACTGCTCCAGACGAGTGTGTGTATCCATCCTGAGTAGAGATGACTTCATTCCTCATGTTGTGTCTTTCTGTTCTTCCTGCAATATCCTGCACTTGTTTCTTGTCAATTGTTGGAAATTTAGCTCTGCTGCTCTGTTAACAGCCATATGGTTGGATTGTATCTGCCTCAGTTGTAAGTCCCTTTAGATAAAAGCATGTGCCAAATGAATAAATGATGTAAGTGAAGCTTGCCAAACCCATGTGTTTGGAATGCACCTCACAAGTAAGTAAAACAGGGCCTCTTTCTAGAAAGCTTTCCTTCAGCCCAGACGCTCCTCTATAATAAGAGTTACTAAAAGACAATGACAAAGAGAAATTGCATGTGGCGGTGCAAGAAAGAGTCTGAGAAGACAGAAGCGGAAACACTCTTTATATCCCTTGTGGTACCATAGCAGTTTTTCCTAGCATTAAAGGCCAGTTTTTTAAAAGCTCTTCTTTGACAAGTGTATAAAGGCAGAAGCAGCGGTGTGCCATAGATCAGACTGCAACGCCATTGTTGCTCAGGCAGGTCAGATAGCCCCAAACTGAGGCCATGCATGTTGATGAGGTTGGGCAGATGTCCACGAATATCTGAGCACAGTGCATGGTTTTTTTGCATCAAAATGAGTTGTCCTAACCGATGGAGGTCCTTAGGGACTTCCTCGATTTCTCAGCTCTGCATTCTTGCAGAGTGTGAGGCACTCATATCATTAACCATGATATCAGAGCAGGCGGGGATGGGAACACATTTAGATGTCTCCACAGTGACAAGTTCAGCTCTTGTATACAGCAGACTCTTTTGCCATGCACCAAATCAGATCCTGTTGCTGTATTCTACAAACCCCATTTCCGGAAAAGTTGGGACACTTTCTTCAAATGTAATAAAAACAGAAATCTGAAAATTGTTAATTCACCTGAAGCTTTATTAAGAGATAAAAGGACAAAGGAAAGATTTCCAATGTTTGCAATGATGAACTTAATTTTTTTTGTTAAAAATAAACAACTAAAAAATGCTGGGACAGAGGCATGTTTACCACTGGGTCACATCATCTTTTCTTTTAATGATACTTTTTAATCATTTGAGAAGTGATGATACTAATTGTTGCAGTTTTGCAAGTGGAATTTTCACCCATTCTTGCTATGTACAAGATTTCATCTACTCAACAGTCTGTGGTCACTGTAGTCATCCTTTTCATGATGCGTCATACATTTTCAATAGGAGACAGATCTGGACTGCAGGCAGGCCAGTCAAGCCATGTTGTTGGCTTTGGGGTTTGTATATTAAGCTTTTAAAGTCCAAGAAATGTGGATGGAGCTGCATTATCAGTGCTCCCTTTTATACTATTATCTCAATATTTTTTCCTTATATGGCTAAAAGTATAAAGTGGCATATTAAGCCCAACAGACTCTATTTCATAAACAAACTCTCACAGCTATGCATGAATCATTGGATTGCTTTGTTTATTAAATAGTGTCATATCGTTCCTGCTGTTTGTTTTTTTATTTACTTTGTATTTCATTTATATTGATTTATATTGTTTCACACATTTCAAGCAAGACATTTTTGTTAGAGAATTTTCTCACTGAATGTGGTTCTCATTTAAAGCTTCTTTTATTGATAATACAATGATTTGTGTTTTTAAAATGCAGTACTTGAAGATTTAGATTTTTTTGTTAGAACATCTCTAGAGCACTTCACTTTAAAAAGGCTGAGGGACAAAAGGGAAGGGAAATATAAAAAGCATTTCCAAAGAAACTGATTTAATGTAATAGAAGTGAGTCTAACCTCTGCACACTTGTCTTTCACACCTGTTCTCAAGGATGCTGTATAATCTGAGTCACTATTACCATTGCTGTGTACAGCACTATGCCCACTGACTCAGGGGAAGCAATACAGCTATTGTCCTGGCATAATTGCACTTGTATAGTGCCAGTGCTCTTTCATTACTTGGTGGTCCGAATTCCCTACTAGTGACACCTAATGCAGAAGTGCTGCCATTGTTTCAGAGCTCCTTATTGTGTGGTAACATTCTTTCAAGTGGTTCTTGTTTTTTCTTTGAGATTGGTTTATCCTTGCAAGGGCATGTTGATATTCTTTGATCAACTGAAGACACCTCTGATAAGCATATTTGTTTTGCAAAAACAATATTTAAACTTATATATTTAAAAAAATCATCATTGATATCTTAGTCAGCATTAAACTGTTTCATTTAAATATGACTTTTCTACTAATTCTTACTGCATCCTTTCCTTCTTCTTTGCCAGTAATGTACAATTAATGACATTATGTACATTTAAACTATCTAAAAACATTTTAAAAAATGACAAAATAGCTCTTAGAATTAATCATAATCCATATTTCATATATATATACTAATGTGAATATAAAGTTACCAGAAACCTTTCTTATTTCCTTTATGCTAAGAGCAGCACATTCTATGTTTTATGTCAGTTTGATTTGCCTGAAAGAAAAGTCCTAGTCCAGTGCTTCAATTCACTCCATTCTGTCCCCCTTCTCTGCCCCCATCTCCACCCGGAGCTTTCAGATGCAAACTAAGCAGACATATGGAGAGGAGGTCTTTCTCTGGCCCTCCTAAAGATTCAGATTGTATGACAAATCACGTCCAGCGCCATCCTCCCAACCAAACGCAGAATCTCCAGACAACAGCTTCATTAGAGTGAAAGAAGGAGTTTTTGCAGCTTTGCCGAGTCAAGCTCGGACCTCTTCCCCTTCTCAATTACTCCATTGTTGTCTCCAGCTTCAAGTTATTGCACTTCAAACCATATGGCTTATTTGAGCACCTAGAAGTGATGCCATCACCCAGCTCCATGCATCAGTTACAGAGCTGGGCATTGAAAACAGACCAAAACAAGGAGGGAGGAACTATTCGGAGGCATGTTTTTAAAAAATATCTGATGCCTATGTGTAATTACTGACAACTAAATAAAAAAATAGCTGTTTCATAATGTACTTTTCAAGATGTATTTTCTGATGAATAAATAATATTTACAATATTTTGAAGCTTTTTGGATATCTGTGAAATAAAATGTTATCCAATCTAAAGGAATTATTCTCACTTCTCTAGAAGCAATGAATTATGTAAGCAAAGGAGTGAAGAATCCAAAAAAAACAACAACTTCAAAGCAAATTACTGGCAGCAGAGTTGCCATGTATTTAATATAATTAATATTTACAGAATTATTACTTGGTGTATGTTTATAGTAATGCCATATTATAGTGCATTTTTTAAATCACAGTTGTAATACCTCAGGAAAAAAGCGAAAGTACATAGATTATCTATTTATAATTCCAGTTTGGATAGTAAACATCATCTATTTAGACTAGTGTTGAGTAGCACTGTCTAGTTTTACCCACTGTTTAAACTTGTTTTAGTTAAACTACTTCACTCACTTAATTGAAGCTATGTTTTTCCTTGTTTAACAAATATGACAAAATAACATAAAAAATGAAAGAAAAAAAAGAATTAGCCAGATAAGGTTCTTGTTAAATGCTTTGGCATAGTTTTAGAGTAAAGTAAATTATAGTGTATGATTTACTGTGCTATTACAGAAGAGACCAGGAAGTGCTACTGAAGCAACTTTTAGGTCATTTGATACATTATAACCTGCCAGTACTGTGAATATTTGAATACCCAGTGGTTTATGGTATAAAACACATGTAATTGTATACTTGTCTGAGTATAATATTTTATGAAGAAATTGGATTTTGCTTACACTGTGTTGATACTCCATTTGTTTATTTTTAAATTTAGGATATACATTTATCTTATACATACATTTATTTATTATACATTTATTATTATAAGTAATAAAGTGAATAGCATTAATGTAAGTGAAACATTATGTCTTCAGTGCACAAGGCTGGGGGAGAAAAAAAGGAACCCAAAATAGGAAGTGGAGAACGTGCCATGAGTTAGACAACTACAGTTCACAAGGCTACTGAAAGCCCACTGTAATGTATGCGTTAGTCCTGCAAGGTCAGGTGTGGGTAGTTATCATTAATCAGGGCACCACTGTGCATTTGTCCTCTTTTAACGATGGTATAACATAGGCAAAGCTTCTTCACATTTTGCCAAGTAGTTGCCCTGGTTACTTTGAATGATAAAGTCTTTAGAGACACAGGTCTTATTGTAAGCACTAATGCAGGGTAAACTAGAGGTAAATTATGCACTTGCACAAATACGCAAAGACAAGTGAATGCCTCGCTGTAGGGTTTGTCTTTAAACTCTGGCACCTGATTGATAGTGTAAGGTTCACATACTGGTACATTTTGTGTCCAGTTAACAATGCAGACCTCAAATTAGCATTTAGATAGCCTGTAATGAGATTCCAAAACATTTTAATAATAGCACCTGTTTTGAAAGGTTGTGAATGTAGGAAATGAAATGATTGAATATATGAAGTGAAAATATCTGGTATATGAAGAGTAATGGAATTATTATTATTATTATTATTATTATTATTATTATTATTATTATTATTATAAATAATATTGCCAAAGAGTTGGGGCTAATTATTTCTTTACGTATTACATGTTACTATTTAAGTGAACATATAAATAAGTTAGGTTGTATTATGCATACTCTAAGATAGTTATCGAAAATCCTTTTTCACCAGAAATGTATGCATACTTGCATAAACTACATAACAGTGAATAAAACATTGCTAGATGCAGATATCTTTACATAAAGTAAGTTAGTGACAAAGTTGATGATGAAAGTTGTTTTCATTTTTCGTGTTCATAGGTGTGTATGTGTGTGTGTATGTGCATGGGGGGTGATTTTCTGCTGTGAGGAGTGGTGTCTTGGTACAATAGAGACACTGGAGTAAGGAATGAATTATCATTCAAGAGTAATGGTCCTATTCTACACTGGGTCTGGAAGCAGGAGAAAAGGGTCCACGAGCTTCAGGAGAGGGGAAGGGATTATTCGTAGGATTACCATGTGAAAACTTCTATCAGACTTTCTGACTCAAAGACCCTTTGCGAACAGTAATCGCGTTAATACCCGGGGATTAATGCTGGGCCAGACCCGAAATTGAATTTTAATTCGAGTTGCGCACATAGATATGAAATAAATGGAGAGGCATTCTTCAAAAGAAGAAAAGGTGTCTGTCTCATTCCAGTCTTTAATAAGTGACACTGAACTGTCTGGGACGAGGGGATGAAGGTTCACACACACACACACACACACACACAAATAAACACACACACACACACACACACCTGCCATGCGAATTCACATCAATCCGTTGTTTAAGTTATAATCACTTTTTTTTCGTTTTTATCTCCTTTGGGTCGTGCTGAAGTCTGAATAATTTTTTTTTGCATTAGGCATTGATTATCTGGCGATTTTAGGCTACATTTTGCCTGCATCCTAAGCTGTGTGTAAAGATTGCCTCGGAGGAGCCGCTCAAAGCTTCTTTGAGTAATGCGCTTGTTTCATTTTCTCACGTGTTTCTGCTATTGAAATGCAATAAGATCCTGTGCACTTGTGCCTAATCCTGTCAAAATCTCCTTGGCAACCCCTCTCAACTGTGGGCAAAAAAACCTTCCACCCTTCCACCCCCACTACCCCTTCTCCGCAAAACCCACTTCCATCCATCACTTTTATGGAAATAAGTCGCTTTAGGCCTATATGTGCAATAAGGTGCACGTTTAAGGCAGATCGCTAATGTCCTAAGTAAGCCGAACGGGCGTTCAAGCTGTTTTGCGTCTTTGAAGTTATTGCTGACAGGTTGGTGTTGAAATAATAAAATCGACCTCTTCCTCCATCAGGAGCGTCTGAGATGCAGCAGCGCCACCGGAGGCCCCTTTAACACTAAAGCAATAAAACAAGTTCACTGCTAGTGCATCAGCCTGGAGCACAGAGCCTGGAGGAAAAGAGAAAACTGGGCCTATTGGCTCTAACTTTCAACTTTCAAAATTTCATATCTATTTTTTTTTCAATTCGTTGATGGTGAAGACCCAGCTCTTATTTCACATGTACGTTTTTTTTTAAGTTTGGCACTAACTTCAGGCCACGCAGCAAAAGCTCCAAAGTGCTTCAGAGCGCAGGGTGTTTTTGTTCATGCTGGGACGATTTGAATGAGAATAATGCTATTGGAGTGTTGCAGGCCGAGGAGAAAATGAGTGACAAAAGCGCAGAGGCGCAAAAATTGGACGGGGGACAAGGCGTGTAGAGCTGAAAAGGAGAGCGAGGAGACACGCACAATGGAACAATTCACCTTATAATCGCTTTGATATATTATACATGCCTGAAGACTCTAAACATTGTGTAATTATTTATAAATGACTGTCCCCCTGTCCTCATAATACCACAAGGAGAAAAGCGCTGCAGGTCTCTCCTCCAACTATTCCTAAATAGTGCCCCCTTTCTATTTCTTTCTAAAGGGGGCGCAAGATGCAGGCGATTGAATAAATTGAATAATTAATGGTCAATTGTATGGCTGTCTCATAAAGATGTCTTTAAATAAACCTTAAGAAATTGCGCATAGCGGGGCAGTATGATTTAACGGCGTCTTTCATCTGGCTCAAATTCAGCTGAGAGAAGTGGCCAACACTTGTACAGTTGTACCACTGCGTTTCCACAACGTGTTTTTCATTGCCAAAACAGGTGCTATAAGGCAAACAAACACTGACCTGCAAAATTACATCTTACATTCTAAAGGATTAAAAATATCTGCAAAGTATCTGAAATCTTTTGTATTAAATATTTAAACAGAAAGTAGAAAATACCATTGTTGGTGTCCAACAAAAAGGTTATGCTTTATAATCAAGAAAACCAGGTTATAAATGGAATATTTTAATCGTGCTTATTTATGGGCTAATTTGACAGATTTAATAACAGTTCCAGTTCCGTGTAAGGCTTTCTAAAATTATTATAAAATAATTTCTAGCAGTACGTACGCTTTGTTAAAGTTATGTACCAGACAAAAATGTATTGCCAATCTAAGGAAGTGCGCCTAGCCCGGGGGTCTGTGTAGTCCACTGAGTTTGGCTAGTGGTTTCTTTTCTTTTTCCTTTAGAGGTTTAACTTAAAGCGGACTTTAAGTCCTGCGAGGACAGATAGCAACAGTGGAGCTCGCGTGGCTCGAAGCGTTCTCGCCCTCTGATTGGCCAGCGGTGATTACAGGCACGCTTCAGAGGGCGAACAAACAACTGGCATAAATTATGCTAATGAGATCGCCGTGCGGCACGGGGCAGACCTGATGCAACCCATTCATCCATCCTTCACCGAAATGCCAAAGCGCGGGGGGTGCGTTCATTGTCTTAACAGGGTATATAAGGTAACTGAGGCCAGTCGTGTGCCAGGCTCACTCGCTCACACGAGCTGATTGAAGAGCAAGAGCGAGACGGACGCGTGCCTTAAACTTCAACACAAACTTACTTGTGCGACTTTGGCTCCCCAGCGAGAACTCTGATCCTTGAGTTTACCTCCCAAGCTAGCAACAGGTATGTATGTGATGCTGAACATGTCTCCATTCTAGTACGCTCCAGCTGTAGTAAATTCGAATAACTTACTAATCGTCTCTTTCGTGCATTTTCCACAGATTTCCAACAACGTGCACCGCAATGGAGAGCGCCTTCTCTGATGTGGACAGCTCCAGCTGCGACTTTTCCTTTCCTCACACGGATGATGAGGATTCCCGCGGCAGCATGCACGCCGCCTCGCCCGCGTCCTCGCTTGCATCTTCGGGGAACAGCGCACAGGACGCCGGCGAGCTGCAGCAGAAGAAGAAGCGCAGAGGCCGTGTGAGAAGCGAGGCTGCCATTCACGTGGTAAAGAAGAACCGCAGGCTGAAAGCCAACGACCGCGAGAGGAACCGCATGCACAACCTGAACGATGCGCTGGACGCCCTGCGGAGTGTGCTGCCTGCCTTCCCGGATGACACCAAGCTCACCAAAATCGAGACTCTGCGCTTCGCACACAACTACATCTGGGCACTGTCCGAGACCATCCGCATCGCGGACCAGCGCGGGAACAAAGCGAGAGACTCCTCAGCCGCAGTGAGCTGCCTGGCGGAAGCACCGAGCCCGGGGAGCGATGCGTGTTCATGGGCATCAAGCGCCTCCTCCTCAGGCTCCTCTCCATCCTATAGCGCTTCAAACCCCGGCAGCCCGGAGGCTATGGACGATTACGGATTTCTGCAAGCCGACGTCGTTTACTGCTACCACAGCTACCCTGGCGTTTATTAAACTATATCTCCTAGTCCCAGATCTTCTGTAGCTAGCCTAATAAGGGAAAATATCATTTCCTTTACCCTTTATTAGAAGCAGGAGTGCAGAGCCAGAGACAGATTAGATGTTCACTGTTTGCCTTAACTACAGTCAGTTTCCGCGAATGAAAATGTTCTTATTTTTGTAAGTTTTTATTGCTGAACTTAAAGGGTTCCGGTACCTTTGCACTTTTTTCCACCTTTCTTCCAACTCGACCTCAGTGCCAGTCAGAGGGAAACGATGCTGCGAACTGAGAAGACAGATTTTCTTTTTAGCCATCCGAGGTGAAAAGTCAATTTTACAATTTGTTAGGCTGATGGAGCAGAAAAGCGAGCGTGAAAATGCAGTTTCAACGCTATGACAATAGAATGAAAGGCCATCAGAAAGACAAGTAACTGGCCTTATGCATTATGTATTTTGACCCCAGGAAATACTGTTCTCCTCAGTGTACAGAAAGACCCTTTAACACGAGGGAGGATACTTTACTGTTATTTCTTTTTTTATTTATTAAACCCATTGCTTTCATGATATTGTATTTTTATTGTATATAAAGAGATTTATTCTATTATGTATTTACCTCAAAGTACGAGTTGTTACAGACCTTTTTGTACGAATAAATATATTTGTTTTTTACAAAGATCAGGCATCCCTGTAGGTTTTTACTTTGCAATCAATAACTGACTCACACATTCTTCATACACAAACTGTCGGGTTGATAATGAGGTTTTGGCTGTTGCAGTGCCAATCCGATTCCCTGCGCGCGACGGGACAAAGACGCGTCATGACGCATTCAGAAGTTAATAACGGTCACAGCGTCCATATGCAGCAGGTGATGAAGCTTTTATGCTAACTGACGCGTTACTTCATCCATCATCCAACATGAGTGCATCTCATCTCTACAGAGATTAGAGCCTTATTAAAATCATTTGCAAAAAAGATGCAATTTATCTTTCAAAAATGATAGGCAAGAAATAATTACAATCAGGGCGTACTTAATTATATCAAATCAAACAAATATAGATATTAAAATATAGTCTAATGATAAGCTAAGATGATTACATCTTGTTTTGAAAATAATATATCAAGAAACGTATTAAAGGTAGTCAAGAAAAGGGTTTGTGCTGTTTGAACAGAACATTTTTAAATAATTCCGTCAATAAAATCACCGATGTTTTATTTTATTTTCGTTGATCAAAACGAAATTTTAAACTCATTTTAAAGGAAATATTAAGCATGTTCTGAAGTCAGCTAAAAAAATTACAGGGCGGAGAAAGAGTTGCTCAGATTATTCAATTAATTATTCAGTCAAAATATTCTTTAATTGTTGCAAGTTTAAATGTGTCTCAATTCATCCGGCAAAACTAAACCATTTTAAATGCAGGATTATTATTTAAGTTAAGGATTAAAATATTTTTTATTCCTTTTTTATTTATACTTTTTATTTTATTACTTTTATTTTTTTATATTAAAATACTTTGTATTAATTCCTAATAGGTTACCGCTATTCGACAAATTGATTCAAACAAATAGAAAAAATTATCTTATAAAATGTTATAAATAATTTCTCGTAATTCTAAATTATAATTCATTAATATACCAACATGTAATACTATTAACCTCGGTGTGATATTGTTTATAATTTGCTTTTCATATATTTTCTTATTAGAATTTCTTTTCAGTGGTTTGAGCGCTACAGGCTCGGGTTTGAGCTTTTCAGAAGCGTTTTGTGGAGGCGGCTGTGTGGATTTGGAAGGGGGTTCGGGTTAAATCCTCTATTGGAGAGTTCCGCGTGAGGTCCAGCCAGGGCTCTTGTAACTGCACGTGTCGGGAATCTGCGGGGACAATACCGCCGCTCAAAGGCTCCGGGACACGCGCATGCCCCCTCACATCGGAATAAAAGACAAAAGGTGGTTCGGGGAGGGTACAGACCCAAGCCCACGGCTCTGTGGCACCATGGCCTCATTGCTGCGAACAGCATACTGGCAACACTACAGCTGGGGCACCTGTTGCGATTTTCCCTTAGTACTCCAGGCTCCATAATGATGCTTCCTGCTTAACGGCGGCGCGTGGTGATGAGACTGCTCTTAATGAAGAGATTTGTGTGTCTTTGTTCCCAAGCACAAGACCATACACAATTTGCAGTATAAACCGAGTCTACTGCTTCCTCGCATGTGCAATCACATTATTACCAGCCCAGTAAACTACACTCATTAGAAAAAGAGCACATACCGATCAGTAATGGTTATGGCACATAGTAGATTAGGGCAAAACAACAACAACAACAACAACAACAACAACGACAATATTATACTAATACTAATATATATTATACTATCTCAGTTTATCTGTATTTTTCTTCAGGGATATGTTACTTTTCTACTCAAGTCAAGTTCACATTGGATCCTCTTCTTTAACATAAATCCCCACTTTGCTGCCTTCCTGAATTATTAAATAATTTTAAATGTTGTTTGCTGCTAATCCGTATTGTGTTTTATTTATTTCAAAAATCACTTTTAATTTTTTGCATGTTTACAAAGAAATAAAATGCCTACAACTGAGTCTCATAACTGTGCATTGTTCCTGGCCTCTCATCCCCTCAGGGCTGGAAACCAGTATCAGTGTGGCAATACTCACACAGGTCACAGGTCATTTAGGGGCAAGAGACCTCTCACATCCCAAGGAGATGGCCTTCATGTCAGTGGGCATAAAAACATCAAAACGTCCTTCATGTTTATACAGCAATGAGTACATAGCTACACATTCCACTCAGTCAAAGACATGGCTGTGGATGGTCAAATGATCCATACAGACTTCTCATGAGTACCAAAATATCACTGGTGTTCAACCAGAAAGATCTGATCTTAGCTATTTGGCCAAGGTACATGAAAAGAAATGTTTTTTTACTTATTTTTATTTAAATCTAGTCACTGATTGTGGTGCAACTATTTTGCTATAGTGATTACTTATTTATGGGTTTAAATGTACAGCACTGCCTCCTCTCCCTCAGCCAGAGATGCAGAGAACAGCACTCTGGGACAGAAAAGCGTCTGGCAGATTAAAAAGAATGGACAGAA
>JAOVVG010000037.1:15073494-15083572 GCA_028566375.1 Leptodoras nelsoni | reverse complement strand
GGGGAGAACATGCAAACTCCACACAGAAATTTCCCAGGTCGCCCCACCCGGGATCAAACCCGGGTCCTTCTTGCTGTGAGGCGACAGCGCTATCCACTGCGCCACCGTGCCGCCCCAGATAGGAAACTGTTTATTCCATAATTATTATTTTTATTTCACAGAATATTAATTTTAATACATGTTGTTTCACTATAATGCTGTTGCATTGTACAGATTTCAGATGATGCTCAGACATTTCTTTTATTATTATTGGAATGCATCTTCAGATATAGATATATTATAGATATATCGGATATATTATTGATAACTAGTTAATTAGTATAAGATGTGCTTCAGATTTTTGTTTGCATGTCCATTAACTTTGTGGTTTTGTAGAAATATTTTAAAAAGTTGTGCAAATACATATCAGTGCATATCATATATGAAATGTTTCATGGTTGTCTAAAGAACATGTTGTAGCATACTAAAATAATATCCATTATACTACAAGCAGTGATCTGCAGTGTCCCAGCAACCTTTTAGCATATGACCTGACAACATGAAATAAGCATATGAAATCTTTCTAGACTGTAATTATGAAAAATGTAAAGTTCACAGTTAGTATATTTACACTCCTGTTTGTGCACATCATTGGGAGTTTTGTATATATCTTTCTCTTATTGTTTTTGTTGCCAATATTTGAAATGCAGATAGTGTGCATGGTGTCGTGTGACGGATTGGTGTCCCATCCAGGGTGTAGGTGTCAGATCATCTACAACCCTGGTCAGGGTAACATGGTTACCATTTTGAGTGTGACATGTTTTTGTACTGATGCATCTCAGCTATATTTCTGTATGAACTATTTGCAGGAAAAAGAGCAACCTGGTACCTTCTTGCTGTGAGGCGATGGTGCTACCCATCGAGCCACAGTGTCGCTCATATTGAAAATATATTAAACAAATATTTTTTTTCACCCAGAACTTATATTTTTTTTCACCCAGAACTTGGCTACCTTTTGTCAGGAACAAACATATACAAAGACCAAAAATAATACACCCCCTTTATACATACATTGCATCCTCTGAGAGTAACAAAAAATAGTCATAGTAAATATGAAATTAAAACATGAGTTCCTTTCAAAGTCAATTATGAAAAATCTCCCAAGCCTTCTCCTGCCAACAGCCAAAGACATTGTTTCTACTACTCCAACTGACATCCAGACATCCACCACTTTGAGTGCCTAAAGTTAGAGTATCTTTTTTTTTTTATTGATGTGTGTATGTGTGTGTAGCTTGCTTTTATACCATTTTCAAAAGTTTCTGTATTCACATGTCTAAGCAGCAACATTAGGGTTGCATTTCTTTGTAATTTTTCCCCAGTTTTTGCCACCTCTTTTCAAACTGCAGCTCATGCAACATGCAGGAGTGGTGTAACACATGCAGAGGAAAGCACTCCTGTCCACCTTCTGTATACATGAGCCCACAGATGCCCTTAATTGGCCAGTGTCTCTCCAATTGACATGGGAGAGAGAGTATGCTGCCCCTGTTACCCTGAGAGCACAGCCAATTTTGATTCTCAATTCCCAGCTATGGGCAAAGGTTGCATTTTTAAAAGATTCAAAACAAAAAAAATTTTATGTTTTTTTGCAAAAACCCTATTTTCAATGTGGATGGCCCCTAAAATATTTCTAAACAGGAATAAAAGCTGTAATGTATACACTGCCAGTGTAAATTCATTATGTGCTGTGTAGACAGACAAACACATTGCCATGACCTCCATCAGAACTAGCTGTGGTCAAAATGTACCTTACTGCAGCAGGAGGCTCCTCACAAGGCTCCTCAGTTGGAACCAGCAAAGACCACAGCTTGTTGGTTGGTCATTTCTGCAGTGTTAGTTGTTAGTAGTTCTTCCAGTTACTTCAGGAAGGTGAGGGCTGACACGTGTCCTCAAGGGATCTCACTCTGCCCAGTTCCTCAAGAGCTTGCAGTGTCCAGTAGTGCTGAACAATTTCTCAGCCATGGATCACAGCTGGATTGATGGGATTCAAATTCAGATCCTAACAAAATGTGACCATCTTATGTAGGTTGAGCAGTTGGTAGTAATATATAATATGATCTGAAAAACATATTGGCTCAAAATTCTTTTACAAACCTATTGTCAGGAACATGTTCATATTGCAGACTTTGTAATTTACTTTGAATAGACCATAGAATTTCATAATGAACTTGCATTAAGTATGTTCTATGGTGCATTATAATTATTGATTATTGATATCATATGGTTTATTCATTCATTCATTCATTTTCTTGACCGCTTATTCCTTTTCAGAGTCACGGGAGAGCCGGTGCCTAGCCGGCAGCTTAGGGTGCAAGGCAGGAACAATCCTAGACAGGGTGCCAATCCATCGTAGGGCACACACACTCACACACACTCACTCACACACTAGGGCCACTTTAGAGACACCAATCAACCTAACGTCTTTGGACTGTGGGAGGAAACTGGAGTACCCGGAGTAAACCCACGTGAACACGGGGAGGACATGCAGACTCCACACAGAAAGGACCCAGACCGCCCCACCCAGGAATCAAACCCGGGTCCTGTGAGGCGACGGTGCTCGCCATCGTGTCGCCCATCATATGGTTTATGCAAATAAAAAACACCACAGGATTCAAATAGCCATTCTGTTTTAAATGACCAGCCACCTCTGATTGTTGTCTCTTATCTGTTGTTGTTGCTGATATTTTGCTGGTGAGACCAATGGCATGAGCGTTGCCTGTTTCTCTACCAGACATTTTTGCAGACATTGACTTGAGGCTAATTTTCAATCTATAGCATTAATAACGTTAAAACAAATGTGTTAGGTAGCTATGTTATTAGCTTGGATTGAGTAGGGTTGTTGTAGAGAAGTGCAGGTTGTGAAAAGCATGCATGTACAGCTTGTAAATGTATGTTGTTATTTTCATTACATTGGAATCCCTTGTTATCAATGATAGCAGCTAATCATCAAGAACAATACACCAGGTCAGCGCTGTTACCTGGGGTTGGGTGTAATTGTTCATTAACCCTGCATTGTTTGTTGTGATGTGCAGGTAACAGCACATTTCTGAATTTTATGCAGTGGTGGAAAGCAACTATGTATATCTGATCAAGCACGGTATTTAAGTACAATATTTGGCAGCTTCAGATAGATAACATAAGTTTTTAAAACACAACACATTGTTAAAGATTAAAGCAGTGGTTTCCAAACCTTTTGGTTTCTGACATCTTACAAAAAGCAGTGTGTAGTCAGGTCACATTAGAGACATCTATCTGCTCCACCAAATAGTGATTGTTCACTCTAAACTTCTTGGATGGTTTCATTTCAATAAATGTTCAAATGTTCAAATATCTCACCATAAACTAGAAAAAAATGTATAAACAGTGAAAACAGATTTGTGTATCAGAACTTTTCCTCTTTAATTTCCTCATGATTGCTCAGATTTATCTGGTGTCCCTCTATAGAAAACTGTATAGTTCAAACTAGCTCTACCTTTAGGAACTACAACAGTAACATGTTGCTTATACAATGAGGATTCAGTATTAATAATCTAATGATGTCATGCGTAATAATATATCAGAGCCCATGCAATAAAAATTTAAAACTGTCATTTGAACTTGAAGTTTTATTTAACGGATAAACGTACAAAGAAAACACTTTCAGTTTTCACTGACAAACTTAATTGTATTTTGTAAATATAAAAAACAATAGACAGTGATGCCTGCAACACATAGAAAAGTTGGAACAGAGGCAAAATAAGACCGAAAAAGTTATAGAAGTAACACTGTTCTGGAAGGTTCCACTATAGGTAAAGCAGGTGAGGTCATCAAGATTAAGTATAGAAGGAGCATCTAACAAAGGCTTAGTCTTTGCAAGCAAGAATGGGTCATGGTTCACCACTTTGTACCAAATTTTGTGAGAGAATTGTCACCGCTGCTGAATGTTTGTGACCATCGAGCCCTGAGGCAGTATTTTTTGAGAAAATGTTGTGCTAACATGATGGACAGGTTTTCTTTTGAAAATCACTGCCACTTCACACAATCCACTGCATCAGGAAATGCAACCTGTATTATGTAAAGAGGAAGCCATATATTAATTTTGCCCATAAATGCTCATGTGTTCTCTGGGCCATTCTGAGATTGGTCATCTGAAATGGACCAAAAGACAGTGAAAACATGTTCTGTGGTCAGATGAGTCTGCATTCAGCTTGTGTTTTTGATTCTATGTGCTAAAGATGGAAAAGACGCTCCTGAATGTTACCAACAAAAAGTGCAATCAGTGCATCAGTGCCCTCAGTATGGATAATCTGCATATATATATATATATATATATATATATATATATACAGTATATGAAGGTACCATTGATGCAGAGGCTTATATTGGTATTTTGGAGAAACATATGCTGCCTTCAAGATGACATCTTTTCCCAGGAACTGCATGTCTGTTTCAACAGGACAAAGCCAGGCCTCATTCAGCATAACCATGGAGTGTTGAGCAACTAAAATCAGCAAGAATAGGCAAAAATTCCACTTGTAAAATGACAACAATTAGTATCTTCTGTTGCCAAATGATTAAAAAGTATAATTTTAAAAAGTGATGTGACTCAGTGGTAAACATGTCTCTGTCCCAGCTTTTTTTAGTGTGTTGTAGGCATCAATTTATACATTTGTTTATATTTAACACATAGAATTATCATTCAAAACACTGAAAATCTTTTTTTGCCTTTATTTGTTAAAATTTTTTTAACTGAATTAACAAATTACAGATTGCCATTTTTGCTGCATTTTTCAAAAGTGTCCCAACATTTCTGGAAGTGGAGTTTATACATTTGCTGCTAATTCTTATGTACTTTTACTTTTTCGATCACTGGTTTTATATTTAAGATGTATCATCAAATTGCTTATATTGCAGGAAAATATCTGACACAGTTTGCAGTCTGCTTTGCTTTGCCGGCCATCATTAATCCTGACATACGTTCAGATTGCTGTTTCCTGTTGTATGAGTAACAACATGCACTAGACTTATGTCTCACAGTACCCCCCAGCATTGGTTGCTGCTACTGAAGCATCTTTTACAAGTATGAGTTCTATATTGGTATCTATGCAGCCCTAGCTATAACAGTATTATTGATTCAAAGGCAGAGACCTTTTTGCTGCAACAATTTTCAATGTAGATTAAAGATTCATTCACAGCAAATCAGTTGCTGTTGTTCACATCAATATGTGACCAGCCATCTAAAATATTCTTTGTATGTCAGTAAAAGATAATGACATTTCAACACGTGATGACTCCTGGCCAACAACCAGGAGAGGAGTACTGTCTCAGGAGATTTGGTTCAGTATCAGTTTCTCTTCTCAGTGTGTGCTGGTACACAACTGGCACGTGAAGGAACATGGGTTGAGCTGCGAAAGAGGGCCTCAAAGGCGGGAGAAAGACAACAGAGGGATAGTGTGCGGCTCCAGTGCTGGAGGCAACAGAGGGGATGAGACCTACCCGTAACAAAGTGCCATGGCTGAGTGTAAGGGGATTGGACTGCCAACACTGCTTAATACCAAGGACCGATTAAGGACACAAAGGAGCGGGATGAAGCGGTGTGAATGGGAGCCGTGTGTCCTGGATCACATAAAGGCCTTAACGCTGGGGGTTTGGATTAAGC
This sequence comes from Leptodoras nelsoni, assembly GCA_028566375.1. NCBI lineage: Eukaryota > Metazoa > Chordata > Actinopteri > Siluriformes > Doradidae > Leptodoras > Leptodoras nelsoni. The sequence continues at coordinate 15,077,898 of JAOVVG010000037.1, read as the reverse complement.
CTCAAGTGAAAGTGTCTGGGGCAGCGTAAGAGAAGCCAGTGTTCTTTAATTGAATTTTGTATTCAGTCACAGCCATGCCAGAGATGAGCTGCACACCAGCCTGTATCTGAAAGCAAAGGTTAAATCAAAGATAAAAGGAGATGGATCACGTTTTTTCTCTCATCAGTGAGCTAAGACGTAGTCGGATTTAGCACCTTTGGATTTAGAATTCTCTTCTTTAGCTCAGTTGCAACTTTGTATCTTGCTGGTGTGTTGTCCTTGCTGGGTGCACAATAAAAATTGTGTAACTTCTGTTCAATCCTCACCTCAAAATATGAGCGTATTATTATATGTCTGGCTAGATGTTTCCCAGTATATTGGACTGTGGTTTAAATATCTATATATTATCTCTATATATCTACACACACACACACACACGTTCTATATGTTCTAAACTGACAAAATGGTGGTGTCTAAGCTGACACTTGTTACCTTGTTATTTCTTGTAACTGTAATTATTTATCTGTGTCAGTCAACTAAAAGACAATTTTATTTATTTATTTTATTTATTTATTTTTTCCCATTTATAACATTTATTACACTTAATGTTACATCAGAGTTTTTGGATGAGGCAAACATTTTTATTGAGTTTTATCCGTCCTTACCAACACCAGAGTAAAATACTAATTCAGAGTAGTTACTTGCACTTTCACAAAGGTTTTATACCCTGAAGTACAAGAATAACTGGTATACCAGTTAATAATTGGTAGGTGTATTGCCCACAGGAGTGAACTTTGCACAGTCCTCATGCTGATGTTTGTTGAAGCCCCAGCATTGAATTCTGATGTTACTTGAGGCAGTGTTGCACGCCTATCACGTGAAACAATTCTTGCCAGTTACGTTCACCCAGAGTCTTTTTAAGGCCACACTTCTGTCATAAGTTTGTTGAAAATCGCTAATCGTGATCTTACAGTGGAAACGGCGCCAGAAGCTTCCGTACGTGTCCATCTCTTTATGTATGCACTGATGGACGCAACCAATGATGTGCATAGGTGGGTTTGCTATGTATTTTGCATAGGCTCCAATACCAGTTTTTCTGGTATTTCAGTGTATACCATCAGATCCACACAACTAACAAATGGCCACGTTTCTGTTTGTAAATGTAGTAGAGTCTGAAAGAATGCCACATTTAGATCTTAATACATCAGTCGGATTTGTAAATTATTAGTAAAAAGCTTTTACAAAAATGCAACTGCATATTTTACACATCCATTGTGAGTATCAAGTAAATAAAAGACAATTTTAAACTTTTTCTCATCCATATGGACAAAACCAAAATCCAGCCATAAATTTGCCCTAAATAGTATGAATAAATAGGTTATGATTTCTGTCTCATTTTGTCTTCAAATATGAACTGTTTTCTTTTTACTATCTGACAAAAAGACACCAGCTTTAGGATATTAGTATAAATTGCTATAAAGCATGGGTTGGAAAACTTCAAGAAGGTTCTGTTGCAGACTCAACAAGTCAGCTCTTTTTACCCTGAAAAGAGCAATGAGAAAACAAAATGAAATGCAAAAAAATATCAAGGGACGCTTTGTCACTGGAGTGGATGTTTAGCTTAGCAATAAGAGAATACCTTCAGGCAACTAAAAGCTAAACTAATCAAATTAGACTGATTTGTGTGGATTAAAAAGATCCCATTGTTCCAAAATGACATAGCAGCAAAAACACTACTTATCAACACAGAGGTCAGGGTTTCTGCTGCGATTCACATCGGTTATCTCATTGACAGGGGTTTGTTGCTCTGAGAAATGTACAGGCCATCAATAATAGATTGCACAGTCACATCAGTAAGAGTTGAAAAAAAATGTGGTTTTGTTCAATTCTATGCAATTCAATTTTATTTTAAAAGCACTTTTAACAATGGGCATTGTCCCAAAGCAGCTTTCCGAAAACAAAATCCAGACATAACCTTTACCTTATATTAATTTTATAACTAAATTATATCCCTAATGAGAAAGCTAGGGGTGATGGTGGCAAGGAAAAGCTTCCCCAAATGTTAAGAGGATGAACCCTTGAGAGGAACCAGACTTAAAAGGGAACCCATCTTCATTTGGGTGAAACCGGATAGTGCCATAATAAATAATCTGTATATAACTGTGTGATATATAGTAAAAAACAAACTGAAATAGAGGAGAGATACACAATTGTAAGGTGTAGGAAGAATTTTTAATTTATCAAAATGGACTAGCAGTATGTATCATAAACCTAAAGAAACTATTGCCTATAATATATTAAAGAAGGAGAATTGTGGGCTTCTACACAGAGTGCAAAACAATTCTCATTTGTCTCAGACATTTGGCCTATCTGGACTTTAAGCATTGTCTTTTTTTCCCCCATCAACAACATCAAAAGTGTGCACAATATAAATCTAAGCAGTTCATTTGCTTCCAGATGTGTACTAAGCATAAATTGCAGGTGCAATTCTCTAAAATTCTCTTTGTCATTGTTTGGACAGAATATGATTTCCCTAAAGGGAAAGTAAGGCAAAGACAAAGAGAGAATAGGCACTGTGTATTACAGCCTTGCAAAACAAGGAGGTCGTCTGTGGACATTAAATCTCTCCTCATCTCTGCTTCTCTCGTGTGTCCGATGACGAATCTCCTGATTCACCTTTGTGCTGGGTCTTCACCCTTACCGTTCCTTGGGGAATGCTGGTCATGTGTGTTTGAACCCTGTTTCCCCTGCACTACAATACAGCATGCCCAAGACCCCTCTCCATTTCCTTGAAGGGCTAAGCACGTCCATTCTAAGGTCAGTAGGGGCAACCCGAAGTGGATAACAAAGCTTTGAAAAGCTTTGCCACTTGAAGATTGCCTGACAGAGCTCTGGCCCCATTTCCCCTCCTCTCTCGTCATCCCAAAGACTCAAAGCTCGCTGTCAGATTTGCCCACCCTCAAATCAAGCCCTGAAGCGCTCACTCTCATTCCCTCTGTCTCTGTGTGTTCTAGCTGTCTGAAACACAAAGAAGCCCCTCACTGAAGAGTAAGCACTCATTTGTCAGTATACAGTATGTATTGTACTAGAGATGGCAGCAGAGATGACTGAACAAGTGTGTACTTCTGAAACAGTAATAGAGAACAACAAACAAGGTTTAATCCCAGATCCTGTGGGTACATGTCTGAGGCTCAAAGATTAAAGCGTAAAAACAATCCTTATGCATATAACAAAATATAACACATTACTTTGTACCTTGAGTCTACATTTTTTTCTTGTTAGAATTATAATTATTTTTTATGATAATTCTGCACATAAGAACTTTACTTACTTTATATTCCTCTTAATATATCAATCATATTTGCTGTATAACATCTTTATGATATAACTAGGAAGTAAGAGTTTTATGATTTTCTGTAACATTGCAGTCTTTGTATGCAAATATACACATGTCTGGACTTCAGTTCATACACAAAATGTGACAGTTGAGACCAACTCTTAACATCATAACATTATGCAATTCCTATTCTTATAATATATTGTCATAGTTGGGCTTTATTTAATTTTTGTCTTGGTGACTAGGTTTTAGAAAACATTAGTCTGTCCAAATTCTGACTGAATAAATGCAAGAGAACATACTACTACTACTACTACTAATAATAATAATAATGATAATAATAATAAAACATGGATCAAGGCTAAAATAAATCTATTGTTCACAAAGAGCAATAAAGCTACTGCTCATTGCAATCTGTTAGCAGCAGCTTAAATCTCATCTCACTGCATTTCCATAAACAGTTCAGAACTCAATTTTAATGTCATTTCCTTGTCAGTAAATATCACCCGCAGAAGCATCTTCAGAAGCTGCCGCTGTGTGTGTGGAATGCTCTCTGTGGGTATCCAGGAAATCTGGGGGGCCGAAGTGTGCCGCTCGGCTGCAAAAGGACTGCCTGAATGAGCGTGCACGAGATCAATGCAAGCCCCTGAAAATCCCATTAGCTCCCAAAGGAACTTGCTGCCTCGGTTTAGACCTTTGCTGGCTCTCCTGCCCTGTACGACATCTCTCTCTCTCTTTTCCACCTTGGCCTTTTCTTTAGACTTATCACATTAGTTCCAGGAGAAGTTGGAAAATTTGAAATAATTGCAAGCCCTGTGATGCCAGCAGGGGATCAAGTGAGGAGGCTCAGTAGTTCAACAGGGCCATTAATAAAGGAGGCAAATGGTGTTCATTCAAATAAAAATTTTTTGTCTAATTAAAAAAAAATCTAAATTAATAGGGCAATTAACTTTCAGTTTATGGGGCTCTCATACATAAAATAAAGCCCAGTTTTCTACTTTCACTTCTTACAATGGTTTTCAGGTGTGCCTTATCAGGGTTAATTAGAGGAATGACTTGCTTTATCAATGGGGTTGGGACCATCAGTT
>JAOVVG010000037.1:15003983-15015757 GCA_028566375.1 Leptodoras nelsoni | reverse complement strand
TTTCCTCCCACAGTCCAAAGACATGCACGTTAGGTTGATTGGTGTCTCTAAAATGGCCCTAGTGTGTGAGTGTGTGTGTGTGTGCCCTATGATGGATTGGCGCCCTGTCTAGGGTTGTTCCTGCCTTGTGCCTAGGTGACCCTGAAAAGGAATAAGCGGTCAAGAAAATGAATGAATGAATAAGCTACGTAAACATTCCCATTTGAAACAGCTGTGGTGCAGCACTGGCCCACTCTCTCTCTCCTACTAATTCTGTCCAGTCCAGCAAATCAGTTCAGGAATAATGAAATTAAAGCAACCTTAAAGTTTAGATCCAGAAATGACCCAAATCATGCATATCTGTGGCCAACCATATTCTAACCCATCTACTGAGTACTGAGTTTTGCTGTGAGTTTTTGAGTTTTTTTAAAGCACTTTGAGAGAAGCCTAGAGAGAAGCAAGTTTCAATTAAATAAATACATAGATTCCTTAGATACATTTGAAATTTTTTCCACAAAAATGGAAGCATGTGATAGTATAGCCCTTGCTGACTGGTAGCCGTCATGTGACATGGGAGGAATCCTAATGGCTAGGAATTTGACATGACTAAATTAGGGGAGAAAAGTCGAGGGGAAAATAAAAAAAGGTGCCATGAATGTTGTAAAAATATATACAGTATGTCATTTATTAGCCCAGACAATGCAACAACACCCTCTGTTGGCTAAAGTTAAAAGAACACCTAAAAAAAGGAGGAATTTCTTGAAATGTATGTAAGTCAGAATATATTATGATAACAGATATTTCATATATACAACGATCAACCACTGACAGGTGAAGTGAATAACAACATACAAGGACACATGTCAAGGGTGGGATATATTAGGCAGCAAGTGAACAGCAAGTAGGAAAAATGGGCAAGCTTAAGGAGTGACTTTGACAAGGGCCAAATTGTGATGGCTAGATGACTGGGTCAGAGCATTTCCAAAACAGCAGGTCTTGTGGGACGTTCCCAATATGCAGTGGTTAGTACCTACCAAAAGTGGTCCAAGGAAGGACCACTGCTGAACCAGCAACATGGTTTTGGGTGCCCATGGCTCACTGATGTGCATGGAGAGAGCAGGCTAGCCTGTGTGGTCTGATCCCATAGAAGAGCTACTGTTGCACAGACTGCTGTAAAACTTAGTGCTGGTTATGATAGAAAGGAGTCAGAACATCACAGCTTGCTGTGTGTGGAGCTGTATAGCTGCAGACCAGTCAGAGTGCCCATGCTGCCCCCTGTCCACCACCGAAAGCACCTACAATAGGAATGTGAGCATCTGAACTAGATGATGGAGCAATTGAAGAAGGTGGCCTGGTCTGATGAATCACAATTTCATTTATATTATGTGGATGTCTGGGTGTGTGTGTGTCACTGGGGACAAGATAGCACCAAGGATTCACTATGGGAAGAAGGCAAGCTGATGGAGGCAGTGTGATACTCTGGGCAGTGTTCTGCAGGGATACCTTGGGTCCTGGCGTTTATGTGGCTATTACTTTGACATGTAACACCTACCTAAGCATTGTTGCAGTGTTCCCTAATGGAAGTGGCCTCTTTCAGCAGGGTGATCCACACTGAAAAATTATATAGGAATGGTTGGAGGTATGTGACAAAGTGTTCAAGGTGTTGACTTCAAATTCCACAGATCTGATCAAGCATTTGTAGGATGTGCTGGACAATTAGTCAGATCCATGGATGCCCCACCTCACACCTTTAAAGGATCTGCTGATAATGTCTAATGTCTAGTGCCAGATACCACAGCACACCTTCAGAGGTCTTGTGGAGTCCATATCTAGATGGATCGAGCAGTTTTGGTGGCAGAAAAGGGGGCTTACACAATATTAGGCAGATGGATTTGAAAAATGCAATGGGAACAGCAGTGGAGTATAGTGTGTATATATAGTTTGGTTAGTCTGATGTGTAGTCATCAGGTGTCCTTTGCATAAACATGTTAAGTGTAGATTGAGTTTATTTTCTTTTTATAAGTGTGTCACCTCAGCGGTCGCTAGGGGCCGCCAACATCCCCCTAACTTCCGCCTCCAGACCTCCAGAAGAAGTCCTGTAGCCCGCAGGTAGCTCGGCCTAATTGTATCACCTGCGCCCCATTTGGGAGGAGAGCTCCCATTGGCTCTCCCTCCCTATTTAGGGCGCCTCTAGGCTGGGCTTCCTTGCGGGACTTTGCCTATGAGTGACTTCGTAACGGCAGTCAATATCCGCTCACGGACGCTAACAGCACTTCAGACGAGATTCCGTTAAAAGCTAAGTGTCTTTCTGGTTTCTGTTTAGGTCACGAAGCTTATTTCTCGTGTGTTGTTTTCAGTTCGTCTCTCAGCACTCCTTTTGTTTGTTTATTCCTGTCTATGTGCAGGTTCCGAGCCAGAGCGTGGAGCTGGACAATTTCTGTTGGAGCCGGGACTGATCTCCTTGTGTGTGTTTTGCTCCACCGTGTTTTTGGTTCTGCTTTTTGCTCCCACTCTGCGCTGTGTCTTTGTTTTGTTCTGATTACGTGACTCATATAATAAACTCTGCATTTGCTTCCAAAACCACTTCCGGAGTGCAATCCTTACAGAACGTCCCACCTAAGAATGGAAGCAGCAGAGTTTGTTAAGCTCCGTGAGGAGCTAGTGAAGGAGACACGTTCCCATCCGGGAAGCTCGGGCCGTCATTCAAGAACTGGAGGCCTGCGCCATGCACGTTGGCGCGCATCAGGCACCGTTGCCGGTGGCTCTGCCGGAACGCTACGCAGGGGATCCTTCCGGTTCCGCCGCCTTCCTCCTCCAGTGTGAGCTTTACTTTGCGGCCCATGGTCCTCTTCCTGATGAGCAGAAGATCGCCTTGGTCATCAGCACCCTGACGGGCAAGGCTCTTGAGTGGGCCACCGCCCTCTGGTACAATCCAGGTGAGTTGATGCGGTCTTATTCTGCTTTTCAACAATCCTTTAAAAACGTGTTTGACCATCCTTTGGAGGGCCGGGTTCCTGGCGAGGTGCTTCTCTCTCTGTCACAGGGTGATCGACGTGCGACAGAATATGCCCTCGAGTTTCGTACTGTGGCAGCTGTACCCGCGCGACTCCCCAACCCAGAGAAGCGACGGAGAATCCTGTCAGAGCTCTGTCTCTACTGCGCAGATGCCGATCACAGGGTTAAGGCTGCCCTGTCAGACCGGGGGTGGAGGCCGCCGGCGTCACACACCCCAATGCAGTGAGTCGCTCTCCACCTAACACTCGCCATGAGTTTATTATTACTGTACAGATCACCTACATGAAGAAATCTTTCTTCCTCCCAGCCTTGATCGACTCCGGAGCTGCGGACAACTTTGCAGATCAGAAGACCCTTCGCTCCCCATTGCCTCCACTCTCATCCCCTCGTGGACATTCCCGAATGCTACTCGCATCTTCGGGAGGTTTTCAGCCGCCGTCGTGCAGAGGGTCTCCCCCCACACAGGGAGTTTGATTGCAAGATTGACCTTCTTCCCGGATGTACTCCTCCCCGATCTAAAATTTATGCCCTGTCTCTTCCCGAGTGGCAAGCCATGGAGGACTATATCCAGGAGGTGCTAGCAGCCAGCTACATTTGCCACTCGAGCTCCCCGGCCTCAGCCGGGTTCTTCTTCATAGAGAAGAAAGGGGATGGTCTTCGCCCCTGCATTGATTATCGGGGATTGAATAAAGTCACTGTGCGCTACCCCTATCCCTTGCCACTCGTCCCTTCGGCCCTTGAGCAGCTAGCGGATGCCAGGATCTACACCAAGCTGGACTTAAGAAGCGCATACAACCTTGTTCGTATCTGTGAGGGGGATGAGTGGAAGACGGCCTTCAGTACCTCCTCCGGACACTTTGAATATTTGGTGATGCCCTACGGTCTAGCCGCAGCCCCAAGCGTCTTCCATCATCTCATTAACAAGGTCCTTCAGGACATGTTGGGCAAATTCATTCTAGTGTATATTGACAGTATTCTTATTTTTTCCCCAGACCTCTCATCTCACTTCAGACATGTATCCAGAGTGTTGGAATGGCTCCTCAAACATCAGCAATTCGTAAAGGGGAAAAAATGCCTGTTCCACCAGGATCGCATCAGCTTCCTGGGCTACCACATTGGCCCCGACGGCATTGGCATGGATCCAGGGAAGGTGTCAGGCGTGCAGAACTGGGAGGTACCCAAGACGCCCAAAGAGCTGCGAGGTTTCCTTGGATTCGCAAATTTTTACCACTGTTTCATTCGTAACTTCAGCAGCGTAGCCAGCCCCCTCAAGGATCTGCTAAAGGGAAAGCCCAAGCGCCTCCAGTGGACAACGGCAGCTGAAGAGGCCTTCTCCCTGCTAAAGAAGGCTTTTACCTCAGCCCCTGTTCTCAAGCAGCCACACCCTGAGCTGCCATTCATTGTGGAGGTCAACGCGTCAGAGGTGGACGTGGGCGCCATACTCTCTCAGCGCTACGGGCAACTGGCCAAGTTGTATCCCGTGGCTTTCTTTTCCCGAAAGATGTCTAGGGCCAAACAAAATTATGATGTTGGAGATCTAGAACTCCTAGCCATCAAGTTAGCCCTAGAGGAATGGAGACATTGGCTGGAGGGCGCCAATCACCCATTTCAGATCTTCCCTGACCATAAGAATTTGGAGTACTTGAAAGCAGCCAAGAGGCTCAATCTGTTTCAGGCCCGGTGGGCGATGTTCTTCACTCGATTCAATTTCGTCCTGTTCGCCCCAGGTCGAAGAATGGCAAGGCGGACGCCCTCTCTCGTATGTATGAAAAAGTCTCTGAAAGTTCTGTGCAACCTATAACTCCATCTGCTAAATTTATTAACAGGATCACCTGGGACCTAGAGCACCTCATTCGTACCAGACAGCCTAAACGAATCCCCAGCCAATGTCCTCCTGGTGCCCTGTTTGTGCCCGCCGATCTTCGCAACCGTCTCATCGCTTGGGCCCATCTAGCCCCTGGAGTCGGCCATCCCAGAACCCGGAGGACGTTGGAACTTCTTGCAGGCAGATACTGGTGGGAAAGAATGAGCCATGACGTTAATGACATTGTCTTCTCTTGTTCAGATTGCGCCAGAGCGAAGGTTCCCAGGACCCTGCCTGCCGGCAAGCTAGTGCCTCTTCCCATCCCTGAACATCCGTGGTCGCACATCGTGATCGATTTCCTGACCGATCTACCTCTGTCTGAAGGCAAGGCGGCTATTCTGGTTGTCGTAGATCGGTTCTCGAAATCGATTCGATGTGTGGCGCTGCCTAGCTTGCCCACCGCCTTCGAGACAGCAGAGATCTTCCGCGTCTTTCGCTACTTCGGGATTCCGGAGGATGTCATGAGCGACCGTGGACCCCAATTCACGTCAAGGGTTTGGAACAACTTCCTTAATAAGATCAGGGTCACGGTGAGCCTCACCTCTGGTTACCATCCCCAGGCCAATGGACAGACTGAAAGGTCCAAACAAGAGCTGTTGAAGTTCCTGAGGAAGTACTGCCACCGGCGTCCTCAGGACTGGGTGAGGTATTTGCCCTGGGCGGAGTACGCCCAGAACTCCCTCAAACACTCCTCAACTAACTTCACCCCCTTTCAGTGTGTCCTAAGGTACCAGCCTCCACTGTTCCCGTGGGACGCCACCGAAACCGACACGCCAGCCGTAGATGCGTGGTTCAAGAAGTGCGAGCATGTGTGGGCTCTCACCAACCAAGCCATCGGCAAGGCAATCAAGCAAATGAAGAAGTTTGCAGACCGATGTCGGGGCAAGACTCCTTCCTTCCGCCCTGGTGACAAGGTCTGGGTTGCCACGGAAAACCTTCCCCCCATGTTCGGCAAGAGGAAACTTGCCCCCCGCTACTTCGGCCCTTTCCCTGTAGCGAAGAGAATTAATGATGTTACCTATTGGCTCAAATTGCCCCGTCACTGTAGAATGCATCCCTCGTTCCATGTTAGCCAGCTTAAATCGGCTCGGGAAGGTCCATTGTCTGAAATGGGGGAAGGCACCCAACAGAGTTAGTGGAGGCTGAGGATGAGGCCACCTTCGTGGTCCTCAACATCCTAAACTCCAGGCGCAGAAGACGCCAAATGGAGTATCTAGTGGCTTGGGAGGGGTGTAGTGCCGAGGAAAACAGCTGGGTCGCGGCCAAGGACATTCTGGACCCCCTTCTCATCTCCGATTTCCACCGGAGACTTCCAAATAGGCCTGCCCAGAAAGAAGAGGAAAGTGTTGGCTCCCGGAGGTAGCCCATTGAGGGGGGGGCTATGTCACGTCAGCGGCCGCTAGGGGCCGCCAACGTCCCCCTAACTTCCGCCTCCGGACCTCCAGAAGAAGTCCTGTTCCGGTTTCGCCCGCAGGTAGCTCGGCCTAATTGCATCACCTGTGCCCCATTTGGGAGGAGAGCTCCCATTGGCTCTCCCTCCCTATTTAGGGCGCCTCTAGGCTGGGCTTCCTTGCGGGACTTTGCCCATGAGTGACTTCGTAACGGCAGTCAATATCCGCTCACGGACGCTAACAGCACTTCAGACGAGATTCCTTTAAAAGCTAAGTGTCTTTCTGGTTTCTGTTTTGGTCACGAAGCTTATTTCTCGTGTGTTGTTTTCAGTTCGTCTCTCAGCACTCCTTTTGTTTGTTTATTCCTGTCTGTGTGCAGGTTCCGAGCCAGAGCGTGGAGCTGGACAATTTCTGTTGGAGCCGGGACTGATCTCCTTGTGTGTGTTTTGCTCCACCGTGTTTTTGGTTCTGCTTTTTGCTCTCTTTGTTTTGTTCTGATTATGTGACTCATATAATAAACTCTGCATTTGCTTCCGAAACCACTTTCGGAGTGCAATCCTTACAAAGTGCTACTTCTTTTGGTTGTCTACCCTATTTTTGCAGAAACTTTCATTTAAAAAAACACAGAACACCATTAAACATATTTATTTTATATAGCAGGAGAAATTACACACAGTTTCAAAGCTGAAGATCAAGTAAAAACACAGTTATTAAATTGGTCCTATAACTATTAAATAAAGTATTAATAACTATTAAATAAAGTAAAATAACTATTAAATAAAGTATTAATAAAGTGGTATATTTAATGAAAAAACTGGCTATATGAAATCAAAGGCAAATTTTTGGACAAGCAGTGGTGATGAAGGTAACAGGATAAACAATTATTTGATCTTATGGTTTAAAATGTACAGATTTACAGCTCCTGTCTAGTAAAGAATCTAAAATTATATATATAGGATTTTCTGCTTGTTAGGTAGGTGATGTGGCTGTGAGCAGGGAGAATTATTCTAGACAATGGTGATCAAATCCCTGCAAAAATCCATTTGAAGTAAAAAAATATATATTAAAATATATATTTTTATTTCACCTTCATTTCACCAGGCAAGTCATTAAGAACAACTTCTTACTTGCAATGGCAGACTCTAATTGTAATAGTGAAGTATTGTGAAGTAAAAATATGGTTTTAGATGTAGATTACTAATGAGCAAGCAGACACTGACAACTGAGCACTTCATTAGACATGATAAAGAAGAGACTTTCAGAGGAACCAGACTCAAAAGGCAACCCATCCTCTTCTGCTATTATAATTATTGATCTACATAATGCACTATATGCCCAAAAGAGCTACATCTGGGATTCAGCAATGGAAAATATATAATAGGCAGAAAATAGCTAAATGTAAAAACGCCACTGGTCAGTTTTCCTTAAGAACAAAAAATATTCTTTGTTAAAATTATTCTTGGCAAAGCAATGGATGCAGGGTTTGAAAGGATTAAGTTAGTTTACCAACATTTATATATGTGTTCTTTAGCAGTATCCAGTGTTTTAAACTCAAGATAAAGATTAAGAATTGACAATAGTCAACAGAATCATTGGTGCCAAGGCTGCTTAGGGTGACAGAATGGCTTGGGCTGGCTCTGATCAACACAACCACATTTTTAAACTCACAGCAAGTAACAACTGCCTCACACACTCTATCATCCACAGTTGAGAGCCATTGTTCCAAGTAATGATCTCATGTTAGCAACAAAAAGTTGTTTGTTTGAGTGACTGTTTGTTGCACCACTGTAAAACTGTATCTTTCTGCTCACCTAGTAAACTGCCTGTGTATGCATTACGTCTGATAATGGATTGTATTAAAAGGTAGGTCTTGACTGCCAAATGCAACAGCACAGATAAATACAGATGTTAAGTTGGATGACGCCTTCTGTGAAAAATGCTACAAAAAATAACAAGAGGGTTTGAATGGAACCACACTGCAAGAAGAAAGTGCCGTCATGATGTCTGTGAAAAAATTCATCTTATATACAAATGATCTTGCTTTGGTGTTGCAGAGATAGCTGCCCGGTGTTTGATTAATTATTAAGCATACTATACTATAACAGTTCAGTATATGTGCCCGATGTGCTGTCATGAGTTTAACATTATAACTTATTTCATTTTGCCTTAATGCTTGAACTTGGTCATGTAAATTGTTCTCTGGCTCCTTTTACTGTATACACGGATGCAGGAAATAACAACAAACTATAAGGAGACTCTGAGGAGACAGAAAAAACCTTTAAGGTAACCTCTTCCCAATTTCCCAACCTCTGTTGCTGTGGGGAAATGGAAAAGTCACTATGCAGGGCATATTTAAAGTGGAATGTATAGAAAATTCAGTTATACTCATTTCAGTATAGTTCCTGAGAAATCGATAGATACGGTACAAAATACAATAGAAAAATGGTCATGCAATTCCTGTGCTTGGAGGGTTTTAAGAAAAGGAATGTGGGCTTCCATGACTGGAGCTGAGTTAAACATTAAACACAGGGCCCCATGGTAACGTCTGTTGGACATGGCCATAAAAACTAATAGGAGAAACAGACCTCAACTGGGTAACATCATATTTCATCTCTGACCTGGAAAAACAAATAAGAAATCTGTAAGACCAAGCAGATCAGATTGTCAGTTTACTACTACTTTGAGTCTCATTTACTAAAAACAAAACATGATTCATCAGTTTTAACTTTCTCGAATGGAATAGTGTATTTGGTGATGGTCCATTCTGGGGTGACTGGTTTTCCTCTTTCTCCTTTGGACAGGTTAATACAACCAGTGACACCAACACAGACAGTGCACACAAGGTAAACCTATAAAGGCCCTTTTATTAGGGATACTTTGGCTAGAACAGAAGACATTGTGGCATCCCTATTCGCTGGAAAGTTACGGAGTAGTTGTAAATGGTGGACACTGGAATTTGTTATTCCCATAAGAAGAGGAAGATGAAAGAACTCAACTGCGGTTCTGTATGAACATTGTACAGCCGACGTGGCAGATATGTGTATCCCATGAGATTATCACCATGCAGCTTCTTGGGATCTTGCCAGGGTTTTCTTCTTTCTGCACTCGTTCAACAAGAGACTCAATTATAAACTTTTAATAGTCCAGTTATCATTTTCACCATAACGGAAAAGCCTTTGATATTGAGGAATATCTACTGCACCTCAGATGTTGTGAATGTAACTACAATTTTGTCCAAGGAGAGCCCCAGAAGAAAATGCCATACAGCTAATGGACCATTATGAAGGTACAGATGGAGAAAAAGAGAGGCCTTTTGTCACTACTGTAGTAGATTTATAGGTTAACCCCTAAACCTGAGTGCTGTGTTGTCCTTCAACAAAAAAGCAAATCATCCAGACCTGACATATATAAGTTTCATGTTCAATTTCAACCCATTGGTATTTTCCAGGTGTCTTCTAGTTTCTTTGGCAGGTTCCCCTTAGCAGGCAAATGCTTTGCGGTTGACTGAATCAACATTCATTTAGCGAGCCTATTGAGTGTATGTATTGGGTTACAGTGGTTGATTCGTGGGCTGATTTGGGACTTGAACAATGTGAAGACTTTCATAGTATTTAGTGTGGCATTTTAAAAATGCTTTCTTGCCTGAAAAAAATCAAGGAAAGATTTTTGCTTTTTTCCTTTAATATCTTCCAACTGGGTATGAAATTGATTGCAGTATGGTATAATGCCAGTTGGAAATCCAATTACAGTGATCTCTTTGAAAAATAATAACAAAATGCATTTTGTCTAAGCAATAAGTATATGACATTATGATTCATATGAAAGAGGAGCTGTAAAAATGAACTAAATGAGTACAATGTACATAAATTACACATTGGCAGTATGCCAAATGTGTTGATTTAATGTATTTAAGCCGTTATATCATTGCTATGAATACATAAAGATTTTTAGCAACTTTTTGGTGATATGATTTCTTTAATGGTATTGGGTTCTTGTTTATGTAAACCATCTTGCATTGGAACCACTACCCCCAAAGCTACATTTATATCCCTTCAAAAATATATAAAGTCTTATACATTTATTGTAATCTGCAACTCATCTGTAATAAAAGCATTGTTTAATGATGTGGAGAAAAATCCCCTTTATATTCTTTAGCTTTATATGTATAAGTCATTTAACTGGAATTCCAAATTGTCCTTTTTTTCTTTCAAAGCACAAAGAGCTCTTTATATCACCTCTGAAACACGGAGGAGGAGAGATTACAGGGGTTATGAATCTGCTCAAATCATCTAAGAAAAAAGCAATATGTGCCTTGCAAGTGGGAGAGGATATTTAATAGCCATCACATAGCCATGTCTAAATGTATACATATATCTGCACCTTATTAGAACAAAAACTAAGGGTGTGGCTGTCTGTCTGAGATGTTTTCACAGTAAGAAGCGTGAAGTGGATCTTTGTGTAAAGGACATTTTTCCTGAGGTTAAAGAGGGAACAGTGTTTCAGTGTTTAGAACGTAGCAGGGATCACGGGAAAGTCTGCGTACTGAAATGAAAAGCTAAGAAAAAAATTGCTCATGCCCTCATTATTTCAAATGCGAAAAGAAAACTTTGTTTTCCTGTTGTCATATCTTTACATGTTCAGCAGGATGTGATAAAATAAAATATAGCATTTGATTTGGCATGTGATTACTTTTAACTCATATTATAGTCATGTATTACTAGGTTGGGGGTTCAAGCCCCTGCATTGTCCAGCTGCCACTTCTGGGCCCTTGAGCAAGGACCTTGACCCTACTGCTCCAGGGGCCCCATGTCGTGACTGACAAGCTTTCTAATAAGCTGGGATATAGGAAGAAAGACTTTCACTGTATTGTAATATGTGTGACAAATAAAGGCTTATTCTGTTCTACCTACATGGTAGGTAATCATTATACTCATGTTTTTCCACATATCACATATCGATTCTACTTAAAAAGATTTAAACTTAATAAACAAGGATGTTACTAATTACAATGTATCTAAAGCTACATTATATTATGTTGAATTAAACTGAGGTGACAAGTTTCTTACAGGGAATTAAACAGGATGTTCTTGTTGTAAGGTAACAGTGATACCCATGGCACCACCATGCCTCCCATTGGAAGAGTATTTCATTAATAATGTTATTAAATAATACAATTGATAAAAATTATTTTAGTTATTTTCAAGTTGCACTTTGCACTGATGTAAAATAGTCTTTAAGTAAATTCGGGTGCAGTTACGTTCATGTTTATTAGTGTGTATTGTACCTGTTAAATAAACCTGAAAATTAAATTAAAGGAATTATAATATTGCAATATTGTAACCTTTTTACAATGTACATCCAAGTTTATCTTGATTTAATAGACCTAGAGTTCTTGCTTAGAATTTAGGAGGAATAATAAAATGAAGGTAAGTGAGGCAACCTATTATATTATGTGAATATGAATAGTTATGTGTACTGTAGTATAGTACAGGCCAAAAGTTTGGACACACCTTCTCATTCAATGC
>JAOVVG010000037.1:14927074-14937884 GCA_028566375.1 Leptodoras nelsoni | reverse complement strand
GCCCTACACCATACTAATAAATTATTGTGGTCTAAAATGACAGGTGTTTCAGCTTCATTGTCTAACCCCTGTATATACATCATTGGTTGCATTATAACGATTAAAATGAAGAAAGAAATGCTTGTGTGTGTGTGTGTGTGTGTGTGTGTGTGTAAGTAAGTGAATGAATGAATGAAAAAACGCATGAAGTGCAGTGCGCGGTGTGGCTCCCTCTACAGGAAGGTGGCCGCACTGCGCCTCTGCCTCCGTTACCGCACCAATGGAAAGTGAGGACCGGAAACCGCGGCTGCTTCAATTTGGCTCTGTTTACCTTCAGTTCATCACTCGGTTTAAAACTAAACAAACCCCTCGATCCGCACCGGTTATCCAACCTCCACCGTGCAGCAGCCTAATTACATATTTGTTCGTGTACACACGCGTGTTTGTTGTGAATAGCGAAGATAGATGAGTATTTGAGTGAAATGGGACGGAGGCCAGTTCGCTCACAAACCCGCAGTGCAGTGCGGCGCTCAGCGCGGCTCACTCACACTTCCACTCACTCAGAGGTGGGTGTTTAAAGGAGCCTGGGTAAAGTAGGCGAGGTTTTCTCTCTCTCTCTCTCTCTCTCTCTCTCTCTCTCTCTCTCTCTACCTCTCTCTACTGAACCACAGCCACGTAGCAGAAAGGAAGAAAGAGAGAAAGAGAGAGAGACTGCGAGCAACTTGTTTCCTAATATAGCTTTCATGCTAGCTACGTTAGCTCTAAGTACCTTAGATATACAGTAGCGGCGAAGACAAGCTCTTCCTCATAACCTGGACATTTTAATAGATAAACCCGTTTGCTTAGCTAGCTCAGACCGAGTTGACAGTTATTGACTCAAATAATGGTAAGTTAACCGTATTTTATCTGTGTTCATCTTGCTTTTTTTTTTTTTAGCTAATTGTATTCCGGGTGCAGGGTTTCTTATGTAGCTCCTTCTGTTTAAAACCCATAAGCTAGCGAGTCTCCCATAGCAGATCTTAACCACTCTTCTGTGGAATTAAAGTGCCCTGTTGCTTGTTTAGTCTCTGTTTCCTTTGGCTCCTTTCCGTTATTCTCATTCTGTGCATTAAAAGTTGAAGGTGTGGTCCGGGGTATGGTAGTCCTACAGCAGCCTTCACCAAGCCTTTCTGTTTTCACTTAAACAAGGTTATGAATAGACACAATTATATAAACATGGCATTGAATTATGATTATAGGAAACTGAAGATATCGATGTTGAGACAACCGAACATCAGGCGATAAAGGAGGAAGAGGAGGATGGTCAGGGAATGGCTGAGAAGAAGATGGAAGGGGAGGAATCCCGGAAAGCTGGAAAACCTTCTTCTCGCATCCCCACTTTCCAGAGCTCTCTGGCTCGCAAGAGAACCACCGGCCAAAATGCAGAGTCACCGCTGGCTTCAAAGCCAGACGGATCCGGTCGAGATGTCCAAATGAAAGACAGAGCGATCGGCTCCGGAGAGACGGCGCGAACGAAATTGCCAGTGTTTGGTGACAGAGAAACAGCCTCGCCCATTCTGTCAGCCCGCACACACTCGCACAGCACTGATGATCTCTCTGTTGCTGGTGTGCCAGATCCTGCTGTGTCTGAAACTTCAGAGGCTGCGTCACTTCCACTTAAAGGACAACACTCTCTTGAATCACTTCACCCACCGAGTCTTACAGGACAGACACAGTCCCATGACACGAATTCAGCCCCAGAGCCATCTGCAGAGCCTCAAGAGGCAAGTACACCGTTTCTATCGAAAGACAAGCAAGAATCGGAGACTGTTACTCAGGATGAGCTTGAACAGAAACTCATCGAAGTCATACAGGGTGTCGGAGATGAATTGGAGGAGCGGCTTGTACAAGAGATGCCATCAGCATCAATCATGGAGGACGCAGAAATGCAATGTCCAGCATTAAAAGAGACCGAAAAGCCTCCCGTAGGAGTGTCTCCTGAAACGATTTTGAAGCAGAATGATGTAGATGCCCCGGCTAGGAGTAAAGCGGTCCATTCAAGACAGCAGGAAGACAAAAGCAGCACCTCCTCAAGGGTATGATATAAACTATTTATACACTGTTTATTATATTTCAATTACAGTACGTCCTGGCGTGTATTATTCCTCTTACACCACAGTGATTTGTCAATGATTACAGAAGCTGACTATTTTAGGGTTACATGTAATATTGTGGAATGTCTGTGAGACAAGTTGGCTCCCATTATCACTTACATTATAGCAGTTATAAACTGCACATAGGCACAGGATCATCATGCACGCCCACAAATGTGACGGGAATGTACAGGAAATTTTAATTCGCATACTTAAAAAAAATGGTTGCAGTTTGGACCCCTCTGGCCAACCGAAAGGCTTCTCTTATGAAGAAGTTAATGACTGTTAATGACAAAGCACTGACACTGGAGACTCCTTCCAATGATTATGCATTATTATTTGTTCATTAACAATGGTTTAAATAAAGTCTGCTTATTATTATGCCTCAGAACTATTAGGTGCCTGTAAATGAACTATTACTGTAGAAATAATAATGTATTAGTTTAAATATGTGCTTTATGTTTATGTGCCATGGTATAAACATGAATAACCCATGAATATTCCCAACGACTGAGTGGGTGATGTGTAATATGTGTCTTTTTTCACAAAAGGAATTTCATTCTGTGTGTGTGTTTGTGTTTGTGTTTTTGATAGACAAGGAGCTTTGCTCTTTTCTGTTTCTTCCCATTGGTCCTGCTGCTTGTGGGTGGATTTGGTCAACACATTTGGCTCTATGGGGTCCCTAGATCTGTGTCTCACCTCATGGTGCAGCTGGAACTGCACTGGCTCGAAGGTTTTTGGTTACCTCAAGAAAAATGTAGCTCTGATTGTAGGTGAGAACCTTTTTTTTAATATGGGCCTGTATATATATACATACATACATACATACATACATTAATAATATATAATCCTATAGAGCACTGTGCAAATGTCTTATGTCAAGTGTCAAATGTCACATGTCACCTGGTGGTTTTAATGTTGATGAGTGTGTGTGTGTGTGTGTGTGCGTGCACTTAAAAAGACACTCAAATATGTTTTGAACCCTACCCACCAGGCTGACACTTACTGAGAGTATCCCTGAAGGAATGATCTTCCCCTCTGGCTCCCCACACCTGCAGAGCATCACACATACCTGGACCAACCTGCTGAACCGAGCTAACAGCTCGGTCAACATCGCTGCTTTCTACCTGACGCTCAGAGACTCAGACATTGGCCTGGCTGATCCCAGTGCAATGCAGGTAAAAGCAGCTTTGGTATGTGTGGGTTTTTGATTGAAAGCAACAACCAATATTTCCCTCCAGGTCATCCTTCATATCAAACGAAGCACATCAGTTCTTACTCTTCATAGTAAGGTGAATGCTAAACCACTTTTGACCTGATTAGTTTGAATACATGTTCTGTTCCAGGGTAAAGTACTGTTGGATCACCTGAAGCAGCTTGAATCTAGAGGCGTGAATTTAAAGATTGCAGTTAACGCACCTCAGACGGACAGCTCTGACACAGACGAGCTAACAGCAACAGGTGGGTTTGACAGTTTTGGCATGTTTGTCTCTCAGATTTTCAGAGGATTTCCACGGTGTCTTATCGTTTGCTTTTTGCATTCAGGAGCAGAGGTCAGAGAGGTCCACCTTAAAAACATCACTGGAGGCATCGTCCACACAAAGCTCTGGGTTGTGGATGAGAAGCACATGTACGTCGGGAGCGCAAACATGGACTGGCGCTCACTAACCCAGGTATCCATGACCACTGCGGCTAGTGGTGGAAGCCATATAGTCTTTTCTTTCTCTTCTTCTCTTTCTGTTTTTTTTCTTCAGCAATATTTACTCACCAATACACATGAAGCTTAACATGTCTTGGTATGCAGCCCCACATGTCTGATATAAGGTTATAAGAATATAAGGTTTGTGTCTGTGGTGTGCATTTCGCCAAAAAATTAGTAGCTTTTTATGGCAAGGTGGCCTCTAGGAGGCACAGTACCCTAGCTCATTATAATTCATTTGTGGAGTAGCACCATGTAGTGAATAATGTTCAAAGCACAAATCTAGCCTTTTCACTAGCCAATGTATGTAATGTAAAAAGCTCAAACTTTAGGAACTTTCGTCCATAGGGGGCGGTGCGACCGACACATTTCTCTCAAGCAATAATTTTGCTATTTGGTATGCTTATTTCACTTCATGCTTTCTCTTTCATGCCCGTTATGCAGTGGTCATATTACACACCGCTGCTCGGGAGGTCTAGTTCTGAAAAATATCAGAATTTTAATGAACTGGCTGCTCAGAAATCTAAAAAGCACCCCTGTGATCAAAAGATGCTTTATACTGAATATACTATATAAATATGATTTTCACAGTAAATAACATTTTGGGTATTATTTGTTATGTTGCACCAACACAACAGCAATACATCACGATGGCTGACTACTTTACTGGATGGCTTTCATAATATATCTTTGTAATCTGAAGCAGCATTTGCATTTTATTTAATGAAATTCTGAGCAGACTTAGTTTGACTTAGATTCAGTTAATCCATTTCTTCATGTATGTTTTGATCTCAGATATTGAAATCCCATACACATCTGTCTCTGCGGAACAGAAGCTAGCTGACTAGCAGCTACCCAGTATTTTTATTCAGCCATGGGGTTATGGTTAGAAAATGAATCTATTTTCCCAGTACAGTGCACCATCCGTAATAGCATGGCGTAACCAGCGTGGTGGACCGAAGGGTTTCCTTCCACATAAATCATACTCTTAGGAAAGCTTTTCACCTTGAACTTAATACAGGCATCATAATAAGTCAGTATTTTATTCCTTCCACTGTAATGCTTTACAGGTAAAGGAGGTTGGCGTTTCTGTGGAGGACTGCAGCTGTTTGGCACAGGATGCGTCACGGATATTTGGAGTCTACTGGGAACTGGGTGCTCAGAAAAATAGTTCCTTACCGCCCTACTGGCCTGGTCGATTCTCTGCGCTCTCCAGCATTAAGTACCCATTAACTGTTAAATTCAACGGTGTCCCTGCACGTGTCTATCTGTCTGTGAGTTCCATGGCCTTGCTCTCACAACTGTATCAAATGGATGCCATAACTGTGCACAGTATAACGTGTGTCATGTTTCTCTGTCTCAAAACGTGGTCTTGAGTCACTTCCGTATTTCAAAATACCATCAGTGCACATACTGTGTTGTAATCCACTGACAAATTCACTCTCAATCTTCGGTCTTCACTGACTCCTCTTACATGAATTTATCAGTCCGTGATACCAAATGGTATATGGACACTTCAAAGACTTGTGTTTGAAGTGAGTTTAATGCATGGACTTGTTGACTGTGAACATAGAACACTTTTATGAAGTCAGTGATGGTAAAGTGGCTTTATACCACAGCACTGTTGATGATTAATTCTGATTGATCAGAAGGCGTTAAATAACTTTTAGTAACAGAACATCAGTGACAATAGTGTTAGTGCGTGTTAGGACTCCAGGTTGTTGATTGGAAAGTCAGGGATTTGAGCTCTAACGTCGAGCCCTTGCTCAACCCAACCACCAAGGGTTGCAATACACACACAGCCCAGGTAATGGGAGGGTTGCTTCAGGAAAGGCGTACCAGATTAAGATGTGGCGATCCCAAGAAATGGGATCAAAAAGGAAATAAATAATGCATGTAATGTAATACATCATCATTTCTAAGCAAACTTTCAGGCGCTTGTATGGCAGATGTGCCACCACTAACATCTAAGACTAATGTATTATTTAACACAGGACTTCAGGTGAAAGGCAAACAGAGAGGCCAGTGAGGGAATGAATGTATATCTGCTGTAAAGTTAGATAACAGCAGCTAACGTGACCAGTAGATATTCAAATCAAAACAACATTGAAATAACTATAGACAGTTAAAAAGCATAAGGTGGTGTTCTTTCATTAAAAACATGTGTAATCATTGGCACATTGCTGTGGTATAAGAGGAATAAACAATGTGTGGCATGTGTGGTTATAGGAACCACCCTGTCACTGATTCTTTTCCTATAACTGCACACCCCGTCATGTTTTATTTTTCACCTAACAGATAGATAGTATGTACAAACTCCATTTCCAGAAAAGTTGGGACACTCGCTAAAAATTAAAAAAAGGAAATCTGTAATTTGTTAATGAACCTGAAGCTTTATTTACAGACAAAAGGACAAAGAAAAGATTTTCAATAAGGAACTTAATTCTGATTGATATAAATATAAACAAACTTTTTGGCTTTATGGCTGCAACTCGCTCAATAAAGTTGTTACAGAGTCAAAATAAGACTGCAAATGTTATAAAGTAGCCCTGGAAGGTTCCACAATTAGTAAACAATATAAAAGGAGGGAGACACGGTGGTTCGGTGGGTAGCACCGTCACCTCACAGCAAGAAGGTCCCAGCTTCGATCGCCGGGTGGGGCGGTCTGGGGCAGTCTGCATGTGGTCCATATTGGACCCCACAGTCCAAAGACATGCACGTTAGGTTGATTGGTCTCTAAAGTGGCCCTGTCTAGGGTTGTTCCTGCCTTGCGCCATATGCTGCGGCAACTCCACGTCTATTTCAGCAACACAAGGCCAGGCCTCATTCTGCACAAGTTACAACGGTGTGGCTTTGTGTGTGTTCTGTCTGCAGTCCAAATCTGTGTCCTATTGAAAGTGTATGGAGTATCATGAAGAGGTGAATCAGACAACAGTGACCACGGACTGTTAAGCAGCTCAAGTCTTGTATATAGCAAGAATGGGCAAAAATTCCACTTGCAAAAGTGCAACAATCATCTTCAATTCCCAAATAATTGAAAGAAAGATGATGTGACTCGGTGGTAAACACTGAAAATCAATTCTTTGTCCTTTTGGCTTTTAAATAAAGCTTCAAGTGAATTTAACAAAGAGATTTCAGTTTTTATCGCATTTTAAGACAGTGTCCCAACTGTTCTGGAAATGGATTTTGTAAACAAACAAAGCTTACCATGCTTATTTTCCTCTCCTTTAAGAGTGCGCCACCTCAGTTATCCGCTTACGGCCGGACAGATGATCTCTCGGCTATCCTCTCTGTCATTGCCGATGCCAAAGAGTTCATCTATATATCTGTGATGGACTACCTTCCCATGTCTGAGTTCACCCCTGAAACAAGGTAAACTCCTTTTGTACAGGATTACTGATTTAAAAATGATTTTTATTCAATATAGCAAATAAAGAATTGTATTATAGAAGAGATCATGTTCTGTCTGTGTTCTGTCTGCTGCATTGGAGTAGGTTCTGGCCTGCCATCGATTCAGCGCTGCGGGAGGCTGCGTGTGCCCGGAAGGTGGAGGTGAATCTGCTGGTCAGCTGCTGGAGCCACTCTCCTGAAACCATGTTCATCTTCCTGCAGTCTTTATCCGTACTCAGCAAGACGCCACTCAGATGCAACGTTCATATTGTATGTCAAAGATTTCCCAGATGCGAGTTAAATATTTCCTAACGCTGTTTTAGCAGGATGTTGACCATTTAATCTTTTCATACATTCTCCAGAAAGTTTTTGAGGTTCCTTCTACGTCAGCGCAACATCAGATCCCTTTTGCCCGCGTCAACCATGCCAAGTACATGGTAACGGATCGGGCCGTCTACATCGGTGAGCTTATTTGCTTTGATTTAACTGTTGTTAGTATAATTGAAATTCAGGGTTTTCTGGATCTCTTTGTTTTTCCTCCAGAAAAGCTAAACTACTCGGTAATCCGGTTCTTTGCAGGAACTTCCAATTGGTCTGAAAGTTACTTCACTCAGACAGCTGGAGTTGGGCTTGTAGTGAATCAGACGGGTTCTGCGGTGCAAAAGGGCCAGCAAACAGTACAGAATCAACTACGGAAGATTTTCCAGAGAGACTGGACTTCTGAGTTTGCTCAGGCTCTCACTGATGAGCATGTAGAGCACTGCGGCAGGAGGAAGAACACATCGTAAAGCTGTCGTATAATAAACTCTGGCATCCATGCACTATTTACATTTGGCCTTGTGTCTTGCTGTAACTTGGAATGTATCTAAACATGCCTTTACTCTGGGCAGCATTTGGTCATGACAGTAACTTCTCTGAAATGTATATATTTCATTAGCTTGTTGTACATTTTTTTTGTTATTATTGATCTGTTTACATTTTTTTTCATGTCCTAAAACCTACATTTCTGCAGGACTTGTCCAGGCGGTGTTGCTCAGACGCATTGACACAAGTAAAGTGTTAAAACAGCATGCTTCAAATGATGGCATTGTTTCAAACCAGTTAAATTAAACCAGTTTGTGCTTTTAATTCCTGAGTTGATGTCCAGGTGCGTCCAAAACGGCACGCTGAGCAGAATCCTATTCGAGCTGTGTAGTGTGTAGTGTTTAGTGTGTAGTGTGTAGTGCGGTGTTTAGTGCAGAGCGCGGATCAGGACGGGCCCCGCTGTGCTGTGGCGCTGTGATTGGCTGAGCCCGGATCAATAAATAAAACGCGCTTGTTTCTTGTCGGAAACCGGAAGTTGAGGTTTGAAGGAAGAGAAGATCTTGTGAAAATGGCTCCAGATGGGCAACTGTCATCTTTTTCCAGGCAAACGCACAAAAGCGTTTGTAAGATTGTCCTACTTTTCTGGCTGCTGCATTGTTCTCCTGTGTGCTCGGATATAACAGACGGCAACGCCGAGCACTTAAAGCGGGAGCATTCACTCATAAAGCCATACCAAGGTGAGTTAGCTGGCAGGCTAGTCGAGAAACTTCTTACAGACCTAACCTTATCAGGGTTTACCATCTGCGTGCTGCTTCTGAAAGCTGCTGGAGAACTACAGCTCCCTGGCGAGGATAGTTATTAGTTAAGAAGCTGACTGGTGTCTTAAATAGAGCTGACAACGCTAAAGATAGATGACTGACGCTAGCTCATACTTTAGCAGTTCACTTTCACCGTATAAACATGTCCAAACATCTCGGGTCGCTTCTGCACAACACCCCGGTGTGCTTCTGCTTATGACACATGATAGGCTTCATGTTTCTTTATTTTAAACTCTACCAACAACTGCTTTCCATTCTGGTAGTATTTGTTTATTTACACTGCAGTTAACCTGACACTCCATCTGCAGAGTGTTTCAGAGGATCTAACCGAGCACAAATGTTGAAGAAAAATATAAAAGCGTAAACAAAACAACACCAAAACCCTAGCCGTAGTTCAACACAGAGCTGTAAACTCTCTTTTCTGGGGAAAGTAGCCACTGCATCCTCAGACAGGCTTTAGAAGTCGCCCGTCTGCGTCACTCTGGAATGTTTTGCGTAGTGATTGCATCGTCACGATCCTTCACACGTCACTACGAGCTTTATGAAAATATTCCGAAGAGATTTGTTTCTGGCTGTCCACTATCCCATATACTGCATAGCTGCTTAATAAAGAAAGTGGTTGTTTGACACAAAATATTCATTTAAAATGTAATTTAATTTACTTTAAATGATTTTATGGCAGGCGACACGCTGGCTCGGTGGGTCGCCTCACAGCAAGAAGGTCCCGGGTTCGATTTTGAACTCCACTGTATATTACAATGACACGTTTCTGGCATTCATATCAAGAAAGATGTTACATGGGCTATATAACATGCAGGACTGGACAAGGTAGGCGGGGCTTAAATCATTCTTCGAAATTGCCTCACAGCAAGAAGCTCCCAGGTTTGATCCCTGGGTGGGGCGGTCTGGGTCCTTTCTGTGTGGAGTCTGCATGTCCTCCCTGTGTCCGTGTGCGTTTGCTCCGGGTACTCCGGTTTTCTCCCACAGTCCAAAGACATGCACGTTAAGTTGATTGGTGTCTCTAAAGTGGCCCTAGTGTGTGTGAGTGCGTGTGTGTGCCCTATGATGGATTGTCGCCCTGTCTAGGGTTGTTCCTGCCTTGCGCGCTATGCTGCTGGCTAGGCACCGGCTCTCCCGTGACCCTGAAAAGGAATAAGCGGTCAAGAAAATGAATGAATGAAGTAAATTGTAACCTCTGTAGCTCTCCTAAGATTATTCTACTTCGTGTCATAGTTCACATTAAACTCCAAAGCTATTAAAATTTATATATATATATTTTTTGTCATGAATGAGCTGACATTGTTTGATTTGATTATGAAAGTAAAACAAAATTTCCCAGACATCTTTCTGTGGCTTGATATGATTGGCCCGTGATCAGAACTGCGTCCATAGTAACCGTCTGTTATTAATAGCAGTGGCCTGCTTTTCAGGAATTATAGACTATAGACTATATACCATAGCTGACCAATCAGAATCGAGTATATAACAGTGTAATAACTAAGGTAATAAACCTTAATCAAACACAACTGGGTGGGCATTTATGGGAAAGCAGTCTATGTCACGGTGTGGAACGTGGGTTCGTGTGACGCAGAGGATTATTTGCTAAAATGTTTTATTCCTTATGTTTATTTCAAGTGTAGCTCAGTCAGGCTTTACACATCAATGCAGGCCTGAGCTGGAGAGTAAAGGACACTCACAATGTCTGCACAGAAAGCCAAGTACAGGGCAGTTTATATTTACAGTACCAGTCAAAAGTTTGGACACACCTCATTCAATGTTTTTATTCCTACATTGCAAATGAATACTGAAGTCATCCAGACTATGAAGGAACACATAAGGAATCATGCAGTAAACTAAAAAGTGTTAAACAAACCAAAATATGTTTCAGATTTTAGATCCTTCACAGTCGGCACCTTTTGATTTGATTACAGCTTTGCTCTTACACTCTTGGCATTCTCTCAATCAGCTTCATGAGGTTATCACCTGAA
>JAOVVG010000037.1:14874384-14885842 GCA_028566375.1 Leptodoras nelsoni | reverse complement strand
GCAGGACTTGTATATGTCATTCCCAAGATGAATTGACGCTGTATTGGCCACAAAAGGAGGCCCTACACCATACTAATGGAGAATCTGCCACAGCTCTTCTGCAGAC
Source organism: Leptodoras nelsoni (assembly GCA_028566375.1). Taxonomy (NCBI): domain Eukaryota; kingdom Metazoa; phylum Chordata; class Actinopteri; order Siluriformes; family Doradidae; genus Leptodoras; species Leptodoras nelsoni. Next base: position 14,885,736 of record JAOVVG010000037.1, on the reverse strand, counting down.
TTTGACTGTCACACTTGCTTCTTTTTCAGCAGCCTTCATTATGTTTTCTGTCTGAAAAGCAGTCACACACACAAACATTTTTGTGTGACATTTCAATTTTTTGTTGCAAAAATAACGTTTGGAAATATAAAATCAAAACTCAAAACCATAAATACATCAATAACAAAAAACAGTCCGGTGCCTAAGACTTTTGCACAGAACAGTATAAATGTTTTAGGCTGTTAGTTGAATTTGGTTTAATTTGGCAAATGAGCGCGTGAGTGTTATTTTAATACGCTAATCACCAAGACGACACCCTACCGTTAACCTTCTTACCTTTTCACACCACGGCGGTGAGAATTTGACTGCCCATGCATTCAAGCCGTATTTACATTTTCTCCAGAGTCGAGGTGGTTTTAGGGTTTAATTAATCCGGGACTAAACTCGTCACGCTCTTGTCAGTGTGTACTGCAGCGAGTGAAGCTAAACGGTTTACAGTTGGCTTTAAATCCACGTGAAATTATTACAAATACAAGTTGTAGGCTAATTGGTGGGTTAGCATTTGATCTGCCTGAGCCCTTATGACAAATCAGCCGTAATCCCTTTAAACCCCCGTGTTGGAGAATGGAAGCGAAACTCGCTGGTGCAGGCATTTAAAAGCGCGAGCGCTTTTCCGCCCTTCCTTCATTCCGCACAGAGCTCGTCAACACGCAACATGGACACGACGTGCTTCAGAGGAGCACCAAGGGCGCAACCAAAGAGCTTCAGCATTGACTGGATCCTCGCTTCCGGACACAGAGAGTCAGCCCTGGACAGTCACTGCGCTTACACACAACCTGAAGTTCTAATGCGCGGAGCTTTATTCCCAGCGTTAACAAACCGGCCTTTCGGTGCTCCTTTCGGGTCCGCGTGCGTTTACGCTCCGCACTTGCACCGTGGTGAATTCAGAGACTGTGACGCGCGGCTTCACGACGGTAAGACTAATGCACAATAAACTGCAGGTCTAACTGCATGCTTAGCATGATTATTCCGGAACCGACACTACGCTCGTGCGACGCATTCACTAACTGTGATTCCCTTCTTTTTAGGACACCGGTTGGTTGGTTTCACGTGTACCGGAGATTTTGGCCTGAAGACGTGTCGGCGGATCCGCACAGTTTTTAGCCCGGAACAGCTGCAAAAGCTGGAGGAGGTTTTCGCCAAGCAGCGCTACATGACCGGCTCGGAGAAAGTGCTGCTCGCCTCGGCGCTGCGCCTCACTGAAACCCAGGTGAAAGTGTGGTTTCAGAACAGGAGGACCAAATGGAGGAAGAACAGGGAGGTCGAGGACCGACCGAGGGAGCAGTGCAGTGAACTAAAGCATGAAACATCCATGCCAGAAGACAGAGAGTTCAAATCCGTGCACGGTGACCAATCCCCCGACACGTGAAGGCGCCAAGCACGAAGTCCGACTTACACACACAGACCGCTGAATCTCTTATAATTCTTGTTAAACAAGAAATGAAGGTATTATGATGTCACTATGTGGCTTTACAGCTATTGTTTTTCTTTCGTAATAAAACACCTTGTATAGCGTTTTTTTGTTTTCTTTTGTGAATTTTGTGATGAGGCGTGGATTTCTTTTCTTATTAAAATAATGCTGTTTCATCCTGGGTATTATTTTGAATCGATTGTTAATTTGTTTAATTTTAGCCTATTTTTATTTTTATTGTCATCATTGTAGTGATATTTTCCTGAAAGTTTCTGAACCTGTTTTTTGTGTTCCTGGAGATTAAATAAAACCTTTATTATTATTATTATTATTATTATTATTATTATTATTATTATTATTATTACTAATAAAAGCAGTAGCCTGGTAGTACTATCCACACAAGCATAGCTTAATTGACCATTGCATAAATTACTTTATTAGGTTGTCTAAATGTGCTTTTGGATCAAATATAGAACAATTATTTTACATTGTAAAAGAATGTAAACATTTTATAGACAATAATAGTAATATAGCTTTTTTAAATGTTTTTTTTTTTATCATATATGATGGTCTAGAAGATGCGTTAAAGTGAACAGCTGTTAGTGTTGCATTTGTGCTGTGTGGTATTTTGGAGTTAAACCCAGCGATGCGCAGTGAAGACCAGGCTTGCTGGAGAATTGTACTACAGATGAAACAATAGCCGAGCAACTGCTCCGGCTCCCGCATCCCGTGCACTGTGACCAGCAGAGGGCAGTGTGTATAAGGACGAAGCAGCTTTCAGTCTAAGCACCAAGACTTCCAACAATCAGATCAGATAAACTGTCATGAAATAATCTTATTCTTTAGATTTGCAGGCTGCGCCAATGTGCTTCATAGGAATGTGGAGTTTATAAAAAAACAACAACAACAACAACAAGAATTACAACTACAGCTATATACTACAATTATACAGGTTATAATACATTTTTAGCAACGGAGAAAAAAAAACACTGAAATTATAGATCAATAATAATTATGTCTTTCTGTCTTTTATTTTCCAAAACTGATACGGGTTTCTATCAAAACCAAAGAGGGTAACATTTCACAGGCTTATCAGTATTACACATTAGGCCTGAGATCTCTCATCTCTGTAGACTGTGATTCAAGCCCAGGCCTATTCGTTGAAATACGATTTTAGAACTGATTTATTATGTATGATCTATGATTTATTTAATTTTATGATCTATGATCTATTTAATTTTATGATCTATGATCTATTTAATTTTACAGCTACTCAGCTAGGCGTAATAATGCAAAAACATTACACAACGCAATAAAACTCTGAATAAAAAAAGATGTAAATGTACAATTATTAAGCCTATATTAGAAACATACGTTGAAAAGCTGTAGAACATAGGTGTTATTATTATTATTATTATTATTCCTCCTACTACTGCTAATAATAATAATAATAAATATAAATATAAATATAAATATTAGATATGAATTAGATATAAATAAATATAAGTATTATTATTGTTGTTGTTGTTATTATTAGTAGTAACAGTAGTAGTAGTAATGAGTATTAATTGCATTAGAAGCTGTAGCAAGTTGCACATGATATAGTAGTATAGGTGATATAAATGAGATTTGCATCCTATTACATGAGCTTCATTTGCAAGTACAAAAATTCACGACACAATTCAATTATATGATCTGCTCTCACGAAACGCTTTTAATTGCCCAGTTTAGCAGTCTAAATTCAATTGCGCTCTATAGTACTTTTAGAAATGGCTTCAGTCTCAGCTTCTTCCACTTTCAGAGTTTTAATGTGTTTTTTAAACGCTGTAAAGTTTATAAGAATAGATGGCGCTTCATCTCCTCTTAAGTCGGCTACCAGTAAAAGAGCCAACACTGGTTTCGGGGTTTTCAAAGGAGGCTTAACTTCAGTTAGGACCAGGCAGGGGAACAATAATCACATTTTCGCCTTCACACCCGGAGAGCTTACAAAAACTCCAACTGTTATAGCCTTTCAGCGGCGCCCAATCTGTAATCAATGGCCAGAGGCGAATTAATAGATGTTAATGACCATTTGAGTCGGTGGCAAAAGGGGCCAAAATTGGCCAGAGAAAGCTATTAATTATATGCTGCGGGACTGAGAGAACAGGGAGGAGAGAAGGATTTTCAGGGGTTTTTTTCGGAGCTAGCGGAAGGGTCTGTGGCCTGCGTGCTTCACACGGCTTTCCTGAGCAGGGGGCTTTTGTGCGCCCCATAAGCCGCGATTGTTTGTGCTGAAAGGGGTGACATCTGTCCGGGGATTCCGGGACTCTGATCTAGCCCATTAGCCTCCGTCCTCCCTCAACAACTCCGAATGATTGTAACTGACAAATGAGACAAGGAGAGGCACTTGAGACACGCTGAGCTGAGAGATCAATGGCCCGCTCCCCTTGATCTGGAACCGCTTCATTAAGGCGCGTTCATAAACTCCGTATGCTGAACTTCCTCCCAATTCCGCCCATCAGTTATAACCTCACTATGGCTGCAGGCGAGCACAGAGCAAGCAGCAAACACAGCACCAAGATTCAGTGATATTAAACGGCGGGCCTTATGTAAGCCATCATTTAAGCAAATGATATGAGCTGCTACTGCGCATCACCTAATAAATTAAACTCTCATCTGCTATGTTAAACCACAGCTTTGATTTAGTTTAAATTAAAACAATGTATGTTTTCCAGGTTATATTGAACTAATAAAGGTATATTTATATTCAACATACTGCACATAAAGGGTCATTTCAGGTTTAATGTTTACTATTATCTATGATATTTTCTAGAACAGAACTTCTGAAATGAAGATTTGTTTTAATTAAAAATATATCAGTATGGTTGAATATAGGATAACCTGTCTATTTGGTCAGTCATGTATTGTTTTTTATTTAAATATTGTACCTTACAGGTCTGATTTTATTTTACTCAAAGGATTCATATATTATTTCGTATTTTACACTTGTTCATGCAAATTACTAATTAATGTTAATGTTAATGTCTGTAACATTTAGTAAATACAGTATTTAGTAAATATATACATTTAGATACAATTAAATGCATATTATAGGCTGTCCTAGTAGCCTATAATCAGCAAATAAATTTGTTTACTTTAAATAGCTTGTAAAATGTTTTAATCAGCCTTGCATAAGAAATAAATAGCCATTGAGGAGTAGGCTACTTTATTAATGAAGTTATGACTCGACGGATTTAAATGTACAACTTTTTGGTTTATGATTTAGTAGGCTGTCACTAATTTAAGATTTGACAGACCCCAAGACACCCCCTCACTGCACATATTGCTCATGCCATGTTTTTTTTTTAAACATCAGATATTTTATTTTATTTTATTTTACAGATAAGAAACGGTGAATCAGCTAAAATAGGAACATTTGTCTGTTTATTTTCAGTAATATGACACGGAACGATTTAACATGAACAAAATGGCTGTGTGCTTGGCATTTGCTTGGCTGCATGTGCGCATGCGCACCACACCTCAGCACGCAGAGCGCGGAGCAGGTATTGAGGTTAGTTAGTGACTGAGTGACAGGCTGGAGCTCAAAAGCTGTCTGTTCATCGATCATATTAGTGTACCAAGGTGTTCTGCGCTCTTGGAGTTCAAGATTGTCAGGCGAAGCCAACAGACTACCTGACTAAGTGACTGCTGTCGCGGCATCCTACAGCTGAGTTCTGAATGAACAGTAGGTGACATTGTCAGGTCAGTATTAGAAAGCTGTCCGGATTTGGACTGGGAGAAGACAGAGCGCACCTGCATCCCGATTTCGGACGCGCGGCTGCACACAGCCGAGAGGAATGTCGCGCACATGAAGTTATGGATTGCAGAAAGACTCTGATTACTTTCAGAAAACCTTTTGTGGAGACTTGATTTTTTCTTTCTTTCCCCGAAACTGATTTCCTTAGGAACGCGCTTGGGGGGGATTTGTTTTATTTTTGAAAGCGTAATTTCAGTACCAATCGCATCATAATGTTTCAGCACAAAAAGTGTTTCACGATTGAATCTCTGGTAGGAAAAGACTCCAATTCCTCCAGCGCTGGAGATGAACCGATTCGCCCCACTGCTCTGCGCTACACCGAGTCTGTGCATCCGGCTCCGTTCGGCAGCTGCTTTCAGAACTCGGCGCGGACGCTGTACGGGAACGTTAACGCTGACATGATGTTCCCGGACCCGGGCTCCCACTCGGCCAACTCTGCACTGGCCCTGCGGCACCTGCCCATTCCCACCCAGCCCTTCTTCAGTCCGCACCAGCGGGACAGCCTGCATTTCTACCCCTGGGTCCTCAGAAACAGATACCTGGGACACCGCTTTCAAGGTCAGTATTAAGCAGTAGAGACTCTGGCATCTCTATCATCTACTCCCTTATCTTTCTGGTGAAGCATGGGCATCTGAGCTGAATGAAAACGAATGAGAGTAACTTTGAAAGTCTGTAACGTCTATTTCTAAACCATTTTGCATCTCTGATCTCCCACAGCTGGATCAGTAACAGGTGTGTTATTTTAGGCTGTAGCTATACAGGCCACAAAACCGCACGCAAAATGTTACACACAGTCCATAGTGTCCATTTCTTTTATTTTTCTATAGTCATTTTTCTATATTAACAGTAACACTAACCAGCACAAGATATGCAGGCTATTTTTTATTTGATTATTTTCGTTCTTTTTTTAATGTAGCATAATTTCTACACAAAAGACATTCAGTGATCAGATATAGTAAAAAGTTTCGACCACGTGCCATCGCTCTAGTAGAATAAAACACTTCCGTACATGGATTAATGTGTGTGTGTGTGTGTGTGTAAGAGAGAGATAGATAGAGAGAGAGAGAGATAGATAGAGAGAGAGAGAGGGCGCACGTGCGTGTGAAGGATTGCAGGAAATTATGCATATATAGTTTATATATATTTAGTTTCCATATTACAGTAAACCACATGAAAGGAATGATCAAAATTATTAAAAAATAAAGATATATTTTATAGATATATTAGATATTTATATATATTATATATAATTAAACATACATTAAAGATATCATTTATTATCTATTATTTTAAAATGCATGTAATTAATGTAAGTAATTGTTATTTATTCTTATGATTGTTTATTTATTCATTTAATATTCAGCACCGGTAAACGATGAGGTTAAACTAATAATTTAAGCAGATTGCATTAACCAGTGGTACAAATAAATTCTTTTACTCTCAGACAAAAACTTTTGATTCAAGATTTGATGGTTTGAGAACAAGATTTGCTTTCCTCAGTTAAATCTGATTTCTTTGTAGGACATAAAGATTCACTGATGTAAGGCTTGTTATGTGGAAAACACAACACTTTTCTTTATCACGGGGTTTGCTACAGGACTAGCTGATAAGGATAAGATCAGGCTATAACTGATCCAACTGATCAACTAGACAACCATTTTTGAAATGAAATTTTTTGCAGGAGTAAATGCATGAAACATGCGTATAAATCATGTTATTAAATAAAATAATCCTTGAGTGAATTGTCATGTAGGTTGAATAATTCAGTATAAGAAGTTGAATGCGATATTTTTGAATGGAAATCCTGATGTTAAAACAATTGTCTAAAACACAAGATCGCATCCATAAATGTAGCTGAAAGTGCAGAGAGTAATCAGGTTTCTTTATATGTATTCAGATCATTTTACTGTGCTGTTTGTTTTTAACGTTCAGTAAATATAACTGATTGTGGGTGGTCTTGCTTACAAGTCAATTTGTTAAAGCAACAGGCTCGCTGCGCCTGACATGGCTGTCCTTGCTGCAAGGCAAAGTGAGAAAGCTCAGCCAGCACATCAGGTGTGCTGGGTGACGCACTAGGCTCAGCCAAAAGCCCTGGGGGCATAGGACTCAGGTAATTGGTGGAAGTCGGAGGTTGTTGCCGCTGTTATTCAGATCCGGGGACTCAGATAGACTCTCTTTGTTTATGGACAGGGATGATCCACTCACTGATGGTGTCCAATAACCTAGAAAACCACTGTTTGGACAAGGCTAAATATAGCCAAGGGGATTGAGTGGGAAAGGATTACCTATCATGAGTGTCACTTTTTTTTGTAAGCACTAATGCGTATATAGGATTTTAACTTAGTCACTTCCTGAGTGAGCAAAAACCTAGTGTCCGTGTCCTTAGATCTCTCATGCAGCACAATGTAAACAGGATTCCTGTCTAGCCTGCTGTTGTACATATGCTAGGTTTTGTGTGATGTGTGCATCTAGCAGACAGCGGTGTCCTTTTAGATGTGAGAAAGAGACAGCTCTATTTGCAATTATTGGCTTTCCTGGGACTTCTTGCAGGATCACATTACTTCAAACTACAAGGGAAGTTAATGCTGCGCAAAACAATTACTTTCATTGATTCATACTTTTGAGGACGCTTTGCTCAGGGTTGAACCATCTTCATAAACAAACAAAAGACTTGTTTTTGCAAGTAGTTTGCATTTCAAGCACATTTCCTTTTAAATCAACAAAATAAAATAAAACTGAATAATTCAATTTCTTTGTACAATGATGTGTTGAATTCAATTCTTATTCAGTGACCAGTAAGATTTTATTTGATTAACTTTACAGGAATTTTAAAACAAGGCAGCATGAATGAACATTTTTATTTGTATAACTGTTTTTTTTTTTTTTGGTCAAGTCTGAAAGTGTAGTGCACAGTAACGGAGTGCATAGTAATGTAGCAGTCCTTTACTGCAAAATATTTCTACAGTAGGTTTTTACATTCAATTTTACTATAGCGTGCAATCAGACTGTATTAAAATTTTTATTCAGATTTAAACTGTGTTCAAATCAGAGGAGTGGCTGAATTGGCGGCTGTTGCACTGTGGTTGCAGACCAAATGATCCAGTGTGTCTTTATTTCCCACTGTATGCCACCCTTCTCCCTGCCTTTAATGAGAGCAGTACTGACAAGACCAAGCTTGTTTGTGCCAAGGGAATGCTAGTAAAGCTGATCTGAGTGCCATCTGGTTCCCTTTTCCTCATGGCGGGGGCATCCTTGCCATGGATAGGCCAGGGACTGTTTGAGCCCAAACCCCCGGAGGGGCTCCCGGCTCTTCAGGAGGCCTGAATCTCCATCACTACCCGCCACTATGTTCCCTAAGCTCTCTCGAAGGAGACTGCAAGGTGATGCCACACATGGAGATGATGCCAGTCTGAATACTATACAGACCAAGCACAGCCAATTTATATCTGAGCTCTGTATTCAGGGGTTTTGTATGGCTTTAATAGCAACTGTTGTAAATTGTCTGTCTTTATTTTTGTCCATTCTCAAAGCACCTTGACTGTAGTTTCAGGTGACTTTTCAACACCTTCTGTCCTCATGGGGCTGTTTACATTTTTCCACTCTGCCAGGCTTCGGCTAGTTGCATTTTAGCTCTGATGTTCAAAGGGCTTTTCAACAATCCAGCTGAAAACAACTGTCAATGACAGTTCTGTGGCAGATAATATGCAGTGGGCAGTAAACAAGGTAAAGTGCATGCCTTATTGGGATCTCTGTAAACCTACTCAGAGCATTCTACAAGCTGCTATAAGACTTTTATTCTCTGTAGTGCTCTGTAAACACACTAGCAAATCTGTGTATGGATCCAATGGTTCTCTCATACATGGTTGCTGAGAATATATCATTAAGCTATCTGAGGGGTCTTTGAAATTCAATTATTTCCCTGTGATCGCTTAATACTCTTCTGAAAGAATCAATATAAGTGCATTGTCTCAGATTGAGATAAATGCAGGGTTTGAGCAACTTCATGGTAACACACTTTTCACCCAGTGTGGATGTCATTGGGGCTCTTTTGTACTGACAGTTGGTACTTTATAGTTGCTCTGATGGCTAAATTCAAGAATTTACTCCACATTGACTTGCTTGTACGCATGCACACAGTAAAATCACCCATGAAGAATAGACATAGTTAAATTAATCTTCGTAATTAACAATTAATGTACTTTCATTAGATTTAGATCTGTATCTTTAAAATTTGTGTTATTACTGATAATAAATTCAACATTGAAAGTGGACAGGTGAAGGCATCGTGACATTTAAATACACACTAACCTTATTTGTATGCCTAGCTAATTTCCAACAATGTGGTTGATGTTGCAATATCTATTCAGAAGGTGTGTATGCTGATTATGAACATCTGTTGGTGCACACCTGCACTCTGATACATTTTGGTTAGTTTTTCATTAACAATAGCTCATCATGTGCCACCTCAGTGGCCTGCACTGTCAAAAGCTTCAACCGCTCTAATGGGACAAACTTTGTTTGTGAGTGCCTGCGGTTGCGCCCTCGCTGCATATTCTTTTCAAGGCCGACACATGCCATCTCTGACTTATAGATCCATTTGTTTATGAAAAATCTTCTGTGTGTTTTTTAATAAACGGCATATGGACTCGGTTTACCAGATGCAGCCTGCGGTGGGATGAAGGTCACACACCCCACGGAACTGATAATGACCGCATTTTACTATAGCCTTATGTTGAAAGAAATGAGACAAAATGTGGGGGTTTTACATTTGCTTAACTGCCTATCAAGACTCATGGCAATTGTTTTTGCATCTTTTCATGCTAAGATATTTACTTAGGATGCGACATTGAGACGTTACAACCATGCATTTGTATGAAAATCAGGGTGATGGTGTACGATGGAAAAATCCATCTCAATGCTATTCCTTTCAGTAAAACAAAATCATCCGAGCATGCTTTACCTGACTGAATATGGTCAGCATTAACTACCGATATGAACAATTCTGAAATTCACATTACCTTTGCATATATCCGCTTTTATTGTAGGCGGAACAATATTATTACACAATAATAATAATTTCATTGTAATTAATTTACATCGCAAATTACATTCTTTAAAAAAATCGGCCTTTTTAATGATAATAGAATCTTTTGTTAGGATAGAAAATATGATCATGCTTGCTAACCGACAGCAGACAAATAGATGGCAATATAATATAATTATTTACAAACCACAAAGCTATATGAGGTTATATTACTACTTTGCATTACTACATCACTCATCCTGTACATCTCTCACGCTCTCTTGCACAGGTGAGGACAGCAGCCCGGAAAACCTGCTGCTGCATGGACCATTTTCACGCAAACCCAAGCGCATCCGCACGGCCTTCTCACCCTCACAGCTGCTGCGACTGGAGCGCGCTTTTGAGAAGAACCACTACGTAGTGGGTGCCGAGCGCAAGCAGCTGGCCAACGGCCTCTGCCTTACTGAGACCCAGGTAAGAGAGCTTGAGTGAGACGACTCAGCAGCTCCTAAACACACACAAACACAAATACATACACAAACACACAAACACAAATGGACACAGAACACATTCCATGTCACTGAGCTAGCAGGATGTGGTGAACACATGCTTTCTCATCCATGCACTTTTACATCATGTCATCACAGGACGGAAGTCAGTTCTCCTTCACTACCCTGGGTTGGGCCCTAAGAATGCCAAGACATGTATTCAACATGCATTTACAGTTGGATTTCACAATCAGAGTTACACACATGCTTGTTGACGCAAGTGCTGTTGCTGATCTGTAACAGCTCAGTGTTTTCACTGGAGTCAGGCTGGCTTAGGGCTATTTTAAAATGTTATACCATATAAATATGCATTTTCCTTGAGCAGCTCACTTCTCTTCTTTATTTGTCTTTTGAATGTTAAAATGGCCATGGAAAACACAGACAAGGGAATGCGTTTCACAATCCAGACTGCCTTAACGTTAATATAAAAGCTCTCAGTGATAGCAGGATCAGACACAACCTCAGAGAGATGCAATAAAAAAATTCTTTACGTGTCATGGCACTGAAGCAGTCGAAGAAAAGAAATGTGTCATTG
>JAOVVG010000037.1:14846127-14859052 GCA_028566375.1 Leptodoras nelsoni | reverse complement strand
GCTGGGCACTGGCTCCCCCGTGACCCCGTAACTGGGAATAAGCGGTACAGATAATGACTGACTGACTGACTGACTGAATTTATAGTGACGGTGGATATTAAAAACTTGCTGAGATGACCTGAAGAAGAAACCTGGAAAGCAACTAGATTCAAAATAAAACCCATCCTCTTCTGGGAGTACCCAATACTGAGATCATAAATCAGTTCTTTTCTATAGCTTTCTACTGTATAGGATGTTCAGTATGAGCACGAGTGCTGTGATGACTGTCTTTAGGATTAGACTGACAGTTCTTAGGTATAAATCTATACCGTCATGGTGAGATTGTCTACTGAAACTAGAGCAGTTAGTCGATAAGTAGATACAGTATAATCATTTATAATCAATGTCAATGGTCTCAATGTGAAAAGCACAAGAGTACAATCATGTCTTCCTAATTTGTGGAAAGTAGATGTATTTACAGGGTAATTCGTGTGTAATTGACAGCCTCTTGTTGCCTTTATTCACTTATTTTATGACAAGGTGAGCTGTCAAGCCCAGATGTTCCCATCGTGGCAGCCGTCCAAATCAATTATTTGACTCTCAGCACAAATTCAATTCTCCTGCTCTCATCAGAGGTGTGAATAGGTAAACATCACTCTCTACTGCTTTTCCCTCAAGATGGAGCACTGCATAAAATGAGGCACAAAAGTGGTGAGTGAGATGAGAGGGACTGATTGGGATCGTGGTGTTGCTGCCCTCCCAAAAGGCAAAATGGGGTTAAATACAGTGCAGCTTTCCCTGGTGGAGAGACAAGTGTTCGCAAGAACATCACAGACGTGCACCCTTGTTGACACTAAAAGTGAACAGTTATGTTGTTTGCACTGCTGTTTGATGAAATAGATTGGGTAGAAATTGAAGGACCTATTTTCATCTGAAGACTGATGTTTGTTGAACCTGGGCACCTGGGGTGAGGTTCAGTACTGACAGGGCCTCACGCAATGCAGACCTAGAAGACTCTTTTGGAATAAAGACCAATTGTTTTTGCTTTCACACCTGGTTGTGTTCAGGAGGTGAGAGCTTTGTCACCTCAGGTGTGGAGAGGATGTCGCCTTGCTTTCGTATGTGTTTATGCGTGCCTGTGTGTGTGTGTGTGTGTGTGTGCGTGCATGCATGAGTAAGTGAGTGAGTGAGTGTGTCTGTGTGTGTATTTTTCTCTACCCCTTGAGTAGTGACTCTAGCCACAAAAGACAAACTTCAAAAGACAAAGAAAACCACTGACTAGTGATAAAAATAAGATTAAACCTCTCTGAACAATTTTATTTCACAACTTTCAAATATTAAACGGATTGGTCTTGGGCTTCACCAATGCACAAACTCTCAGACAAGTTTAAAAAAACCTTACAATGTCTAAACAATATTTATTTATTTATTTATCTATTTATCTATTTATTTATTTATTTATTTATTTATTTATTTATACTGTGCATTAACACCTAACATTATTATTATTATTATTATTATTATTATTATTATTATTATTATTATTATTATTATTATTATTGTGCTTGTGATAATGAACATTTGTGAACATGCCTTTCTAAATGTTTTTCTTTGGTATGTTGTCATGTCTGGTTTGTCTTCATTTTGTCATAAGTTTATATATACTTTTGCAACAGTAAATAACAATTCTTTCAAAACTGGCAGTTTTGTCGCCATCATTAACTAGATAACAGTCCCTTTCCCAGTTTAACTCTAGCAGTAATGATCAATCATTTGCCCATAAAAGATCCTGATTTAACTGTCCTCAGCAGCTGACCCCACTTCCTCCACTACCACCCACAACACTCTGTCCACCGGGGACATTTAACACTGGCTAAAAGGATGCTTTCAGTGCCAGAGCGGTCTGAAGCGGTAAGGCTGAGTACCAGGGGCTGCTGCTGACGCAGTGTGGGCTGGCTAAAGGCTCATCGCTGGCCGCCGCTACAGATGGCAGGCGTTCACTCAGCCCTGGATCCGCAGTACAAGATGGCTGGATTGGCTCACATCTCCCAACCACCGTCTGCACACAATAAAGATAGCCAGCCACTCAGGACATCTCGGCACGCACAAAAAAACAAACCAAACCATCTTAAAGACTCAAGATTACATATTTAACAAATTTAAGACCATTCTTGAGTTCAATTGCACTTTTGATGGACAGTCTCTTTTGAAATTCGTTTCAAAATTTAGGACAAGTCTTCAACTGTGCCTGGAAAATCTTATCTTCGCAACAGACTTACATGGTCATTGTACACTATCCTCCTTCTTCTACATGATGAAGATGGTAGTATTTTGTCAGTCAAGCTTGAACTCTTAATATCAGTGGCCCAGATTCTGTGAGTGACAGGCAGAGCTGATGTCAGTGTGGGAGAGAGACTCTGACCTGAACAGAAGGAGGCTGGGGCTCGCAGCACTCCCAGCTGAGGTGCCTGCTGGTGCAGATGGACCGGGGCTGGGACTTGGGCTCCGTGTGGGAGAGAGATGAGCTGGGATCTGTACTGAGCTTGAGGGCCACTTCAATCCTCCCTCGTCTCTTCAGTTTCTTCTGAGGCTTTGAGTTAAGCACAAACCACCTACAATTAAAAAAAAAAAGCAAAAAACTCTGAAATGGAAAGAATATTAAGGCAAAAGAATATAAGATATGAAGGTCGGTGATTTCAGACGTATGATGAAAAGAGCTTATATAGATGTATCCTTAAATCGTTAGATAAGTGCACCTTACCATAACAACCTTTAGAGAAGTTGTCTTTAAGTTACACAAATATCTATAGCATTATAAAGGCAGGGTGGAATACAATCCATAGAAAGTGAAATATACAAATTCTATACCAGCAGAGGGAGCACAAATGCACACCATGCACACTATATCTTTAATATAAGAAGCCCACAAAAAATGTAACACAAATACTTGTATGCTTGTATATTTGGGTACATTTGAGACCTACAGTCATTACTGTAACTCATGTTGCACCGGGATCGTGTTTTAATATGAATTTAGATGCCTACACATATCATCGTCTGCAAAAACATACTTCTTTTCATACTGCTACTCATGTAGACATCCTTCAGCAGGACATCTATAGGCCCTGAAACTTGATGAACAGAACCTGGGTAGTCTGTTTGTGTATAACAATCAGGGTCATGACCTTGGTGATGTTGCATGACTTGGTGATGTCCGGGGCAGGGAGAAGGTCACCACTGCAGTGTGAGAGCATGTTGTGCATGACTGGGGTATAATAAACAAAATAGCCAAGTGTGATTTTGGTGATCTAATGGTAGAGTTAGCAAGTTGATTAATGCTATATTATTACATTATTATATTAAACATATTATCTTGTCTCTCATTATTAATTATTATATTTTCATATTATCTTATTATTATCTTATATTATATATTATAAGAATATTATAATATTCTCATATTGTTATATGATATATTATTTATACTACACCATCTCTCAGTTTGGAAGGCATACTGATATTTATTTATGTATTTATTAATCTCTTTATTATAAAATATCAGTTTATATTATATGACTGATATTCTAATTCAGGATTTTACATTTAAAATTGAACTCCATGACTCAAAAGTAGTCATATTTTGATTCGTATAATATACTTAAAAAGAATGTAGATATGCTGTATGAGGTAACACTGGGAAAAATGTGTCCCTGGTTGTGTTTGATCACAGTTTGTGTACCATCACACTGATATATAATTATTCATTGAATTATTCAAAAAAGATGTTTGAGCTTTCTAGGACACAGTGATGCTTATGTCATCATCAAAAATGATCATTTTGTTCCATAATGATGTTTCATAAGACTGTGATGTTACAGTGATATCTCCATATTCCACAATCCTGAAGCCTGATAGAATAATCTCCTGGTCTTTGAGCATAACATGGATAAGTAACAGGGAAATGTTGATTGAAGGCTTTCATAATAGAAAACTTAGACATAAGACATAAGCTAAAGGAGTAATATTACCACATTGAAAACAAATATTTGTACATACAGATAATGTCCATACACTATACCCTAGTGTTATTGTAACAGATCCGTTAATACTAGTGATTTTCAGCACTTGAAAGGCTGCACAATCAGGTCAACATTTTCTACTCTTGCTGTATTTATTTTCTTGTCACATGGCTAAAAGCTTGAAGTTCTCTCCCTCACTGTGAGTTATTTCGGCCTGCTGGACGCCTTTGTCGCCCTTCCATCTTGGAGAAAAGTCCTGACACGAGAACAACGTTGTTGTGGTGGATGATGCACAAATTTCAGACAGAAAGAAAAGCAAAATGAGCGTTTAGCTGTGAGTGTGAATTGCCTTTCGCACCAGACAGATTTTCTGATCCCATTATGGCTCCAGCTAGCGTTTTTAGTGCAAATTTCTCAGCGCTTGTGTAGATTGCACATGCTCCCGGTGCCTAATGAGGGAGCATTAGCCAAGGGAGAAGCAGTAATTAGACCAAGCGTCAGAGAGGAGGACAGATGGCATGCAAAGACAAGTCTTTTTCCTTCAGACTTATTGTCCCACTCCTTCAAGGGATGTCAAGACATACAGCTTTTATTCCAGCTCATCATACTTTTTATACACTAATTACAAAACAGTTTACTTTGTGAGGCTAAATGGGTTTGAAGGATTGCCTGAAATACAATTGGTTTGATATTAAGGAGTGATTAATGTATCATTAGGTTGTTTCTGATCTCAGGCTGAAGGAGGCCAGTTGCACACACTCACCTCGAAAAGTGCAATTAAATTAAAACACTGTTCTTTGATTGGACAGGATTCTTGTAAGATCTTGGTTAACCCTAGATTTGGGTTTGTAGTAACCAGCAATCTGAATATAGTCCCATCACTTTAAAAAAAAAAATATATATAGCCACTGAGATGTATCCAAACATAGCTTGCCTTTCTAATTCATAGTTTTCAGCTAAAGATATTGAAGAGAGACTCCTGATTATGAAAAATAATTCATGCTTCTGTATTCACACAAAACGTGATTGTTAAGTTTTGACTGTACATAATTAGCTTGGGACTATGTCATAATGTAATGTGTTTTATTAGTGTATTGTTTATGGTAATTTATTGTTCATGTAGTCAAATATTGCAATGTGTTCTGCATTTGTCGATGGCACATTTGAGTCTCTAATTAGGCTGTACAGAGTCGCGACGAAAATTATGGGAACTCGATGACAGCCCCATCAACATCTCACTGTGGTTTCAGGCTAAGTCGAAGCATGCAAATGAGCCTTGTATGGCGAACACTAGCATGATGTGCCTTATGTGTGTGTGTGCGTATGTGTTTAGGGATTAGGAACATGCATGCACACACAACTTAATTACATGTCAGTGCAACGCACGCACCTACAAATATCCAAAGATGTGAAAATGCAACTGCTGAGAGATTTCAGTTGGTGTCATGCTTGAAAGACTCATATCTTTTAACTGACATTTCTCCACACAGCTGCACACCTGGTCCTGATGGAGACTCTCTCTCCCTCTCCCTCTCCCTCTCTCTCTCTCTGGTATTGCTGTCAGCTCAAATTTGGAATGAAAAGGTGTTGCATGGGCTCAGCAAAACGAGGCAGATTAAAAAGTGAGGCCCAGCCATGCACTGTATTTGGGCTTTGGGGGATTCTCCCTGATTACACATAGCTTTACAACACACCTCCTTCATCTCTCACTCTTAAACTGCCTGAATAAGCACAATGGGGTTTGTTTCTCAAAGCAGGTCGGACAGCCTTGGCTTTTGTGGTGTTTTAATGTCACATTCCTGCCTAGCATTTTGTTTATTTTTTCCCCCCTTTCTTTATGCTGGTTCTACCCCAGCTCTGTCTGCTTCTCTCACACGCACCTGCAGTGCCCGAGGGGGAAGGCCATGGCCCAGACCTTGCACCCCCACATTCTGCTTCCCTCCGACACAGAGGAAATGAGAAACACTTAGACTTGAACAGCTTAGCTGAAAGTCACAAAGTGTTGAGTTATTAGTGAACTGTCACCTGGAGAAGGTGTATCCACGTCTATCCAGGAAGGATTTGTGCAAAGAGATTTTACACTCAAGGACAAAATGAAGGGAACATGGTTTTGACTCTCTGCCATAAAATGTTGTTTGTGCATAAACAATTTTGAGGTTTAAGCAGCCCATCCCACAAACACACCTTAAAGTCGACAATAACAAGAAGGTACACAATGTACTATAGCCACAAGTGTGTCTTTGTTTGCAAGAGGCGGTTTATGTGAAAGTGTGATTCTCTGTGTACACGGGTGATCAGTAGCACCTGGGACAGCAGAGACTGTGGGGCGAGTACCAGCTTCCAGAGCGCTGTGTGGCAGCGCCCGCCTGGCTTTGGCACCTCAGCTGTCAGCCCATGCCGCTGATGACGCCAAGGTGTGGGGCGAGAGAGCCGATAATGAAGGTACCCATCTTGTTTTCACGACAGATTGTTTGCTCTGGGCCTTCCGAGGTGGCAGTGAGCTCCACGCAACTCCACGCCCCCTTATGCCTTAGGGCTTGGCACCTCTGCCAGGAAAAGGAAGGTATTTTTACCCCGCACGCATCCATCAAGGCTGCTGACGAGATCCACCATGTTGAGTGCAAATGATAATATTTTGCCTGACGACTGACTCTGTTTGGTGTGTTTGTGCGGTTGTGTTTTTTTGGTCTTCCTCCCCACTTTAAAATCATAAACAGTAAACAAGATGCATCGAACAACAAGCAGATTAACTTTCACCTGCTCTCTAGTACTTCTGGGAAGCGGAAAAAAGGCAAAACTTTTTTTGTATGCGAAACATTCAAGGACATTTTAAAGGACATGCGATTTTATTTCGAGAATTTGAATTTTTTGAAGTCATTATGCAATTCAGAAAAAAAGAGCTCCATAGTGTTTCTCGGTCCTTCTCAGAAGCGGCAGAACTTGAGAGCCTGAATAGCAGGAGATTGGGTCTCAGTAAGCCAAGACTACAAAAGGTTGCTTTGTGAAATCTGTCACAGACTGGCCCCTAATGAGTGTTCGGCAGTGATGAGAGACACCCATTTCCCGCTCACTAATTGCTTTATTAATGGCCTGCCTGTTTTTGATATCGCCATCCGCTTAAGCACTAGTTGTCCTCCACACTTTCTGGCTCTCCAAATCAAAGATACCTGACCCAATAGCCTTGTACCACAGGCAGGGAGCCTCGTAGGAGGCTAGGATGAAGACAAGCAATGAGAGAGAGAGGAAAAAAAAAACTTTTAAGGCTTTCAACCCACTGATGAAGAGGATCATTTGAAGAAAACCATATGCAAAGGCATCTGCTTCTCCTGACTCTTAGCTTACTGACAACTATCTCTAGAGTCTCTCGAAGCACACCAAACACTGTTTTTAAAAGGAAGGGCCATCTGTCTTCCACTCTTCCCTTGCGAGGGCTTTTCTTGGCATGCTGAGATGCCTTACCTCTTCCGCCGACACTCTGAAAGAAGTGTGTCTCCCTAGATAAGTCAGTGGCGAGCATTCATCCAACTCCCAAAAGAAGAGCGAGAGAGAGATGGGCTGTGTAATCATCGGAGGTTCTTATGTGTGTGAATCTGTTACAAGTGCTAAGAAGAGAAGAGCGAATCTCGCACTAAATGTCACACAAAGTGAACTGCCAACATATGACATAAAGTAAATATTTTCTTAGCCATAATTCCTGCGACCAATTAACATCCAATCTGTTTTAACTTTGAAGCAGAAGTTTGAATGCAACCTTTGCAAAAAATCTTTACACTCCTCATTGCCCAACCTGTTATGAAACAGGATCTGTCCGATGCACTTCAAATGTAACACAATTGTAATCAAATAATCATAGTAAAATTACATACACATAATAGTTACAGTGTGATATCATTTATAAGAAGCTTTGTGTAATTCTAACTTATAAATCTGATAGGAAATTTACTGTATATGAGCCATGCTGGCACTGGCCTGCTCTATTAGTCTAAATGCAACTGTATTCCAACCCTACATTATTATAGATGTCTTTCAAGCTACTGTATTTGTTAACCGTGATGGCCAAGTGAAAGAAAAATGGCATTGATGCTGGAATGCATACACAGTGAAGAGGAAGTCATCAGCATGCGCTGAACTAATTACTGCTACTAATACAGTGAGGCCCAGCAATGCCATTCATAATGAGGCAGTTGTTTTGGGAACCTGGTCAGACAGAGATGCCTGCAGGTGTCTATTGTGCTCGCTCCACATGAAGGGTTTAGGAGTGGGAGGAGTGGCGGCTAGTTTGAAAACGGCTGCTCGAAAAGGACTGAGCCTGGATTAGCATGTTCCCAGCAGTATGGGGCTATTCTGAGGGTAACGTCATTAGATGGCATTAAAGCGATTCACTTTTTCTCCATTCTTCTGGAGATGTTCCACAGTGAGTAGAGGATTAGGAGTAAAAAGCAGCTTTAATTGACGGGACTACATCATCTTTGATTTTACCCCTTAAAAATAATGTCCTCCCTTGCTTTGAAATTGGATTGCATCAGATTAGTGATACATCATATTGTTGTATGGGATCTAACTGTTAATAATTGTGGTAAAAGGAAGCAGAGCAAAAACTTTTATGTGCTGCAATTTGTTTTAGTTTTGCTGTTTAAATCAATATCAAATCTCTCAAATCTCCATGTGTGCTCAGCAACAAGCATGATTGAAAAACCAGACCAGCATCACTTTGTAATTTAAAGCATTATTTAAAAAAATTATAGGCTCTAGTGCTTAATTGCACATAATGACAAGTATATTTCCAGCTTGAACATTAAGCTCCTTAAATTAAGACCTTAAAATTAGGCCTATTTTTGTCTCAGCTCTTGGTCACCAGTTCCCTCCCTCATTTAACTTCTGCTGTTCTCTGTGTAGCAGGGACCAGGAGCCCCAGAACTAATGCAGCCTTCCATCTCTCTAGATCCGTGGTGTAATTAAAGCATGATTAAGAGGCAGGGCCTGATGAATGTGTTTCTAAATGTCCCATGCTGTGCTGTTGTCGAGCCCAGCGTGGTGGTTTTAATTGATTCGGGCTAATCAGTGAGTGGAATTAAAACAGTCACAGTTGTTAGGGAGAACAAGAGTACAGGCCTGGGCATCAGGACAGGACCAGGCAGCATAAGGCCTGAGCCTCACTGGATCAGTTATTGGCCTTGCATAATTTGCAGCATAAAGACTCACCATGTGTCCAGCAGGTTGGTAAGACAAATACTAACTGCTATTGTTTATTATTCCAGTAGAAATGCTTGTTTAAATAGGAAGCTTGGGTTTTGGTTTCTGTTGCTACCGTTTTGTATTCCTTTTGCAAAAAGTAGTGTGCACTTGCACCTGCTTTCTGAGCTGCGAATATGACTAATGGAGTAGAAACATGATGAAAGTAAATGATGCTTTTTATGATGCCTTTTATTTTGCCACTGTGTTTGTAATAAGTAAAATGTAGGAAGGACGGAAGGAAGGAAGGAAGGAAGGAAGGAACAATTCTTTTGCTTGAATATCTTCAGGCAGAAAGTTTTGAATCTACAGCTCCAATCTAACCTGTCAGGAGAGTCGTTTGTTGGTCTTACCCTGCTGGTGAGGCTCTGAGGGGATGACAGGGGGCCCTCCTGCTTAAGCCCCTGAGCAAAGGAAGTCCTACTTAGGTTTGTGACAGCAGTCCTCAGGTGCTGGACAGAAGCCAGCTAAACAATGGGATGGGCAAACGACATCAAAGTGCAACAGCCCACATAAGCTGTGGTTACTTAGTGTAGGTGCGGTCATGCAGGGATGCTGTTGTTGGAAAGGCTTGTTTGTTGCAGTACCAAACACATATTCGGTAGTTTCTGGTTGGGACGTTGGGACTTTTTTTCTTGGATGTTGATGGAATAAAAGGATGGATGTCCCTGATTCCATGTAAAGACTATAAATAAGTATGTAGGGACATCTTGGCTGAAAACAAAAAACATTCAGCACTATTTCCATTCAACCTGTTGATGTTGAAATCCCTCGGTGAAACCTATTAGGAGATTTATCCATTTACTGAAAGAAAAGAAAATATGTTATAATCCCCTCTTTATGTAGAGTGCATTAAGGTACAACATAAAGACAGATGTTTTGGCTATGGACATTCTCATCTGTCATAGATAATAGCAGCCTAATGAGGAAAATCAAGCTGGCTGTGCAGATGGTAGTCATGAGGCAGCTGTAACATACAGTTGGACAGATGACATCTGCCTTTATGCTCTCCATTAGTATAATCACACAATTAAGCACCAGCGAACCGTTGTGGAGAAGCCCTGTGGTATTTGTACGTCAACAGATGAGTTAATGCATGTAATAACATGATCAGCACAACCTAGGAACTGATGAACCGAATATAAACTCTGGAAATAACCGCTTGTTTATGTTTAATTCAACCCGGTTTTACAAAACGCGAAATACTTTTTGTGTCATTAAACATGTTAAGCCATTTAGACTCCCACATCTCCCAAAGGTATGTTGAGTTTCATGGAAAACCCAAAGGAAGATGGCATCTAATTGAATCATATTAAACAGGTACTCACCCAAAATAAACAAAAGGTTTGTTCAAAAGAAGAGACTGTCATCGATTTTTACTTTAACTTGACAACTTGAGGACGTATCAGCATAGTTGTGGTAGAGAATTATAAAGCATATTTATTAAAAAAAAAATGACAGGGAGTCATTTCTGGAGTTAGAGATTGATTGGACATGAGTGCTGCTTGACAGACCAGCAGACAGACGGACACACACACACACACACACACACACACACACACACACACCTACACCTTGCACCTCTCCAGTGGGTCTGTTAGTGCACTGTAACATGCACACCTGGAGATGCTCGAGTGTTCCTTGTGTGAAGCCGGTATTATGCTAATTGTGACCCACGGGCACTCTGTGAAGGCTTGGTATAATTATCCGTGTAATTGTCTCGTATTTTGTAAAGTGCCAGATCGTTTAATTCCGGATTAACATTTCTCACCTCCAACAGCCGAAGGCTTTGCCTTAGCTCACCGCTGTTCCCCCGTGGGGAACTTGACATTATTCATATGCCACATTCTCTCTCTCTCACTCTCTCTCTCTCTCTCTCTCTCTCTCTCACTCTATCTTTTTCTTTCTCTCGCTCTTACTCTCTCTCCCTCTTGTCACCTCATCTATTTTTTGTTCTCGAAAAATGGGGGAGAAACACAGACCTTCCACCAGTCCTGCAGTTCAGGGATGAAGGTCCACATTCCCTGCCTTTACACACCACACCACACTGTGTAACTATCATGGATTCGCCGTGTTTGTAGTGGGGGATGACAGAGCGGCTTTCATTTATGTCAGTGTCAGTTTTCACATGCTTGATGCCTTAATCCCTTCTGTGTTTGCCCAGGACTGCTTGGGATGATTTCCTCAGCGTGCACTGAATGGGCCTGCTGTCTGCAGCACGTCCAGCTCTGTAACCACAAATTAACACTTTATGAAGCCTTCCTAATCGTAACAGCTAGCTGTCTGTTCCTAAGGTCAGGTGAGGCTCCTAGAGCATGCTGCAAGCTTGTAACCGGCACATACAATAGGCTTAAAATAGATCTACTGTATGTTGATCTCACTTCTTCTGTAACCTGAAGAGTAACGCATGTTTACTCTTCGTGTTTTAGATGCTACTTAGAGGCGTTTATTATAGAACACTTATCATAGTGACAAGTACTAACTTTAAATTGCTTTGCCAACAGTACAGAGGCCCTAAAGGGCAACACTCCCCGAGCTTATTTCCATTATTGCTATTCTCATGGGAGCTCATGGGAATAAATACACATGGCACATTCACTATACAATGCAGTTAATACTGAACAAAATATTGCAATGTGTAGCGTCAAAACGAGAACATCCATAATGCAACAGTGCCATTGGAAATGACTGCAAATTCATTGTTTTCATTCATTTTTACAAAGTCAGTGTATATTTAGTAACATCAAATATGAGTAGTACATTTCATTCATAAAATACAGCATTGGTTTGAGGGGGTGTATTTTAATGTAACATATTACACATGTGCAGCCTTTTTTGATAGCAGTCATGTACATGATCATTTTTAAGTTATTTACAAACACATTTCATTTAATTAAGCCTCGGGCACATCTGAATGTGCAAATCCAGTGTATATAAATAGAATTGCAATACAATGTTCAGTTTCTTAATTAAGTAGCAGCCAGTTCAGTATTTCTGCACATTTAAATGAACAATTTTACTGTACAATAACAAACCTTGAAATTCTATTATATCCTCACAAACAGGGTATTTAATTATTTCTTTTTCTTTATATTTGTACTGTATAACACAATTCATTAAGATGCATCCATCAAGTAGCTAGCCTTTCTGTAGTTTTATGTGGCTTTCTGCAATGGAAAAAGACATTTTAATGTTTACTACATTATTTAGATCATAACACATTTTCATGACCTACACCACTTTCTATCTTTACCTTAAGCAGGACTAAATGCTGGGAGACCAGATCACTGTACTCTGGATCCTCTGACATCCTGATTACGAAGTATTTCATGTTCAAAAAGTGCATATACATGTACGAAGGTAGTGTAATATCATTTTGGGCTGTTGCCAGGATTGCGAGATCTATCTGTCTAGGTGATGGAATGTGAACATACCTTGGAAAAATGATACAAAAAGGGTGTAGTAAGAAATTACAAATCAATCAAATTCTACTGTATGTATTCACAGATAAGTAGAGGAAAATCGAGTAGGTGTGAGTTTGAACACAGCTACAGCCTGATGCAATGGTGTAGAATCGTTTAGCAAAGAACTTCTATTCCTTCTTCTGTGTCTTGTACACGGGTTCGATCCCCGGGTGGGGCGGTCTGGGTACTTTCTGTGTGGATTCTGTATGTCCTCCCCGTGTCCGCATGGGT
>JAOVVG010000037.1:14773534-14789607 GCA_028566375.1 Leptodoras nelsoni | reverse complement strand
AAATAGTCATGAAAATAAAGAAAACGCATTGAATGAGAAGGTGTGTCCAAACTTTTGGCCTGTACTGTATATATACATAGTAATATACATTTAAATGGGGTCTGTGAGTGAAAGGTTTGGGAATAAAAAGCTTAATGGCTTCAGTGATTAGCCAGAATAATATTCCACACATTTAAATACTGAGCTTTAATTAAAAAGATTCATGTTGGTTTGTATCCATCAAATAAATAGGTATGGTGTCGGTGTCAGGAATTTTTATTTTATAGTTAAAAGGAATCCTGACTTCAAAAAGGTTGAGAAGCCATTGCACTAAATCAAAATAGATTTTATTTCTTATGTCACTGTGACATGCGCTGATTAATGTTGAAAATCCAGGAGATGATCTTTCATGAACGGGAAGAACAAACGCAGTATTATATTCAACGAATAATAAATTAATAGTATTAACCTACTGATGTGACAAATCCGATTCAAGACAGATCATGCAGCTTCCCAGAAAAGAACCGGCATTATCTTGGGAATACATGTCAGGACATCGACATTGAACGAGAGCAAGAGTTATTCAAACATTCAAACTCTTCTTTTAAATCCAGAGAATGGCTTCTTTTAATAACTAACAATAAGCCTCTCAGTTATAAAGTGCATTAAAAACACTTCTTGTCTAAATAGTGGGTTTAGTGATTCATGGCTCATGTATTAATCAACCACTAAGGGTTAAAACAAACAAGCCAATGCTTCAGGAGATTTAAATTACCAAGAGGCAGCAGAGCACAAGTCAAGAGACTGTTGTGATAGGATATACTTCAAATGCTGCCATGAAAACAGGTTCTGATCCACTCCAAATATTTTCTTCATTCAAAGGCGTTGCATAAACTGAAATGCAAGTTCCTTTCTTTAAATTGTCCTATCATGCCCTAAGGGATACACATTTTTCACTCTGTCTTCAAAGAGCATTTTTGCTAAGCCCACCTGCTGCCAGTGGCCTGATGCCCACCTTCTGTTGAGTCTTATTTGTGGGCCATGCTTGCTTGCTTGCTGGGTCCATGTGCTCATCCACTTCCACTTCCACTCCCAAGGTAGGGGTGTAAAGCAATGACACTGTCTGTATCTGTTTATCTGTATTTGGATTTAAAAACCAAATTCATGACCTAACCCAGAAGGATATTATTATTATTATTATTATTATTATTATTATTATTATTATTATTATTATTATTGTGGAATTAAATGTAAAGCCTAGAAATACCAGTGCTCATAATTCTTGTTCATACATGTATTATTTTTGTTTATACTGGTATATACAGTTATTATTTTGTTTATACCATGACTCTGACCAGGCAGTTACTAAGAATGAATGAATTCAGTGCATGTTAATGAACCTAGTCCTTGAATATAGCACTTCTTGTGTCCAGGGGGATCCTAGACCCAATACACACCTCTACTCTCGACCAAATGCCCTGGGAACCTTTTGGGGAAGCTTGAAAAAAAAAACAAGTAGTATGTAAGTGAAGGGCGACACGGTGGCTCAGTGGGTAGCACCGTCGCCTCACAGTAAGAAGGTCCCGGGTTCGATCCCCGTGTGGGGCTGTCTGGGTCCTTTCTGTGCGAAGGCTGCATGTCCTCCCCGTGTCTGCATGGGTTTACGCCAGGTACTCTGGTTTCCTCCCACAGTCCAAAGACATGCACGTTAGGTTGATTGGTGTCTCTAAAGTGGCCCTAGGGTGTGAGTGTGTGTGTGCGCCCTACGATGGATTAGCGCCCTGTCTAGGGTTGTTCCTGCCTTGAGCCCTATGCTGCCGGCTCTCCCGTGACCCTGAAAAGGAATAAGCAGTTAAGAAAATGAATGAATGTGTATGTAAGTGCATCTTCCATGCATATCTCTATATAACACTTTACCTGTTCATTTTGAATAATGCAACTAGGGCTAAAACCTGAGACCACCCCCTAGCAAAGCTCTGATGTTAGCTGCTGAACCTAAAACAGATCTAATCAGCACATCATTCTCCATGCGACATGAGGTAGGATAAACCTGAATGTTTGTGTTGTCTCTCTAGAACCGGCCTGACTCTCTCTCTCTCTCTCTCTCTCACACACACCTCAATCTGCAACTAATCTAACCAGGAGCAGTAGGCTTTGTTTACATAACAATAAAAAGAAGATAATTAGCTTTAGGGTGTAAGTGGTAGCAAAGGACCTGATAAAAGCTCACCTTCTTGTTGGGGCAGTATTTTATAAATGTGTTATTAGACTTACAGGCAAATTCTGAAATGATTTTAATGCAAATTAAAAAGTTGACTTTTTTTTTTTACCATTCATTGAAAGTCATGAAAGATTCTGCTGGATCTCACAAAGCCGTTTCTTGCCTTAAAAGGAAACTTAAGCTCTCTGATTGTAATCTCCAACTGCAAGGAGTAAACTCGCATTGTAAAGGCGCATTAAATTAATAAAGCACACAACAAGAGCGCAATCCGTTGTACCTGCATGAAAAAAGTTTTTGCGTCATACGCATCCACCCGTGGCACAGAGCCCAAAAGCAGGAAAGGGCAGAAGGATAGAAAGAAAGAGTGAAAAAGACAGACATGTGCCTGAGTGTCTGCCTGGCTTTTGGATAGTGGAGGAGGGTGTAGGGTAGAAGGAGGGGCAGATTGGGGAGGGATGAACGTCCTGAGGGAAGAAGGTGTCTCACTAACACCGCGCACTATACCACTTCTCACTAGGTGTAGAAACAGATCAACCGGAACTGTCGGATTTGTTGGGATTCTTTCCACTTCAGTTGAAACTACATTATGGGCAAAAGACAACAACCTGTAGTGCCACACTGGAATGTGAAATTACTAAAGTTGTAGGGAGTTGCAGGAAAGGTTCCATGAAGAGTTTTTCAGGACTTCAGGTATGTCTACTGTCACAGTAGGTGTGTGTATGGCTAGCATTGACTTTATGCCTACTTGCTTGTAACAGATTTTCTGAGTGGACTATTCCTCTCTATGGCTAAGCAAAAGACAATAATGGGATAATTTATCTGCTCTATAAAATTCAGTAAGCTGTGAGTTATTGCAGTGTGTGAAAGATACCGTGTTTGTGACCAGAATTTTGGGAGTTTCAAAAGTTTAGACTCTAAAACAATCAAAAAGAAGCAACATTTATATGAAGAAAATGGTATGCACATTTGACGCTGGTGTAATTTTCGTATCTGTACTGTATGCATGTCAGTTAGATAATCTGGATTGGAAGAATTGAACACTCTGGTGATTGCTCTATCACTGCAAACTGATCTATATGAAGGGTTGAACTGAAACTGAGGTGCAGAACGCACATCGCAGCAATGCAAATGTTTTAAACGTCCCACTTCTTCCCTCCCTCCCTTTCAGACACATGGTTTATTTAAGCTAATATGGACCTTGGAAAAGATAAGAGCAACTCCTGAGTTAAACAAAGACTTGAAAATGTGTAATAACGTCCACATTTCAAGTTGCATGGAAATCTACAACGGCTAGGGCTAGAGTAAGGGTTAATTGATCATTTTATGTAACATGCCATTGATAAGAATTTGACCAAAATCCAACAACATCATTCCTGTTTATTCATATTTCTCAGAAGATCAGGTCCTTTGTACTACAAGTTAAAGATGACAGGATGGTGTAATTTGTAAGTAGAAGAATTGACTGACATTTTTTTTCAATCTGTTTGCCCTAAGTGTCGTTTCTGTGGTCTGCTCCCAATGAAAGGGGTCACTGAAGCACTGGGTGTGGAGACAGGTACTAAGCCTGTGTTTAGTACATTAAGTAGCAGCAACACAATGAAGTTGCTAATTGCTCTACACCCATTATGCTATGAGAATGGCTTAATCTTTTGACTTTTTCAATTTTTTAATTTATCAGCACAGTCTGTCAGGTTGAAATGGTTGACCACTTCTTACAAGGTGTATTATGACAATCAGGAAGAAGAACCCAGTAGTAGGTTTCTGCTGTAACCTCCTCCTACAACCTCCTGGTTCTTCTAAAGAACTAGCATGATATAGCATGTGGGACCTTTAATATTTATTATGCATGTAATATAAATCCCAAACCTCAATCATCAAATAAAAATATATAATATGAAAGCAATTTGATTGGATTTGATTTGAAACTACCATCCCAGAGTTTGACAGATACCACTAGTGCTAATAACAAAAGTCTTAAATCGTCACTTATATATTCTTTTTCTATATAGTATAAAGTCTGTAAAGAATTAGATTTCTTAATGAATACTATGAAATGTACACAGCTATGTAAAAAATATCTATATTTTAATCAGGATAAAATGCCAGCCAACATTCATTGATTACTCTTTACTGTTGCCTACTTTACGCAAAATGTAAAGGAAGTGAGGGTCGGCTTTTTTCTCTCACATACAATTGCTTGACGTGATACCGACATGTATGAGCAGAGCCAAGATCAGCACCGTGAAACATTTTTATTCATATCGACCTTCACGGTGAAACTCGATCTATTGGTTTAAAAGCTGGTCTGAGCATGTGGCTACAGGTAGCTGATACTGTAGACGATGAGCAAGAACACATGACACATCCTGTTACTAGCAGATATGTTCGTTTGTTCACTCACTCGCTCTAACACTTTTCTAATGTGGATATGCACTGTTAGGGGATGTGGGGAGGGAGGGTTTTGTAAATACAGCAAAAAAAAGAAAGTAAGTTTAGTTTAAAATATACTTTGAATTAGATCTCCATAAGTAAGGCATTTAAGATGGTACATGATATATCTCATGTGAAACGTGCTCACAATGTGTCTTAAAGAGAGAGCATTCGGTGTAGTTTTTGGCGGGGTTGGTAGCGATTACAGGGGGGAACCCCAGGAAACAATATGCCTATATACTTTTTTAGGACCCAGTGAAATGAGCAGCGCTAAAGAGAGCAGACCTGTCGAGCAAATTGTACTTCACACAATAAAATGTTGCTTTTGTCAAGGCATGTTAGAACAGGATTGTGAATACCTGTCTGTAGGCTTTCACTTGGTGTGTGTGTGTGTGTATGTGTGTGTGTGAGTCTGAGAGTGTGCCTGGTAAGTGTGCTGTGAGCAAATGAAATATTGAACATGTATTTAATAATTATACGAATACATTTATACTTAAATAAAAATCTAATTATCAAGTCTACAAGCATTTGTGACCCTGACCACAGTGAAATTCTGGCAATATTAATTCAGGCATGCACACAAGCTTCACACATAAACCTATACATTCACTTTTCTTGTCTTTTCAGGTCTGAGGGTCCATGAGGAGCCACTGAGAATGGCCTTGAAAGACAGGGCTAAACTGCTCAGCCTTCTAGCAGTCCTACTGCACATATCCAGATGTCAGGGGGGTCTTGAAAAGGACAGCTCTCCTCTGAGGTTCACCCATCACTTATATAATGCCACCATTAATGAGAACTCTGCCCCTCGGACCTATGTGGAGAGCCCAGTACGGATGGGCATTGTGGTTTCTGATCCTTCATGGAACATCAAGTACAGGATTGTCACTGGCGATGAAGATGGCCTTTTCAAAGCAGAGGAGTTGACCGTAGGGGATTTCAGCTTTCTGAGGATAGCAACCGGCAGTGGCAACTCTCTCTCTCCTGTACTGCTCAACCGGGAAGTACGAGATGCCTACACACTGACTGTAGAAGCAACAGAGAGCACCTATGATTACCAGTCCAGAACAAAAGTACTGATCCAGGTGCTTGATAGAAATGATCTGAAACCCCTCTTCTACCCTGCTTCTTACAATGTGGTAATCAGAGAGGACTCTCCGGTGAAGTCAAGCGTGGTGAGAGTAAGCGCAACCGATGCTGATATTGGTAGCAATGCTGAGTTTTATTACTCCTTCACCACTAGATCACATCCATTTGCTGTGGATCCTTTCACTGGCACTGTCATACTGGTTAAAAGGCTTAATGCCAGTCTGAGAGACAGGTATGATCTCACAATTTTAGCCGAGGACAGGAGGAAGAAAATCTCTGGAGTCCAGAAGTTTGGAAATGTTGCAACCGTGGTCATAAACGTTGAAAAGGTCATGGACAATTTTACTCTTATGTCACCTCTCGCCTCAGAGGCTCCTCAAATGGATGCTGAAAAGCTAAGTGTGAACATCAAGCTCGAGCCTCATGTGAAGGCACGAGCTGCCACTCTGAGTATAGTTGCAGGAGATCCAGAGAAGGATTTTGAGCTTATTCCATCTGCTTTCCAGGGGAATGACTTTGAAGTGGTCTCAACAAAACGGATTAACTGGGCAGAAAACACACTCGGATTCAATTTTTCCCTTCAGGTGAAAGACAGGAGTAATCCCCCTTTGCTAACGCCAATTAAGGAAATTCATATTCCGTCCCTCCAAGTTACCTCACTGACATTTGAGCAGAGAATATATCAAGTAACCATTAGTGAATTTTCCCCACCAAAAACCCATGTGCTAAAAGTGTCCATCCATCCCCATTTAGCAAATGTCACCTACCATATCAAAAACAACCCGGATAGCCACAAATTCAGAATGAATCCTAAAACCGGCATTATTGTCACTTCTGAGCATCTCGACTTTGAAAAGAAATCTCAATATGAGTTTGATGTCACAGTCACTCCTGGTGAAAGCGAAGCTCGTGTTATAGTCGACGTAACTGATGAGAATGACAACTCTCCTGCATTTACCTTACCCTCATACCAGGCCAGTGTGCAAGAAAATGTTCCAATAGGAACTAGCATCCTAAGTGTCTCTGCTATCGATTTAGACAGAGACAACAATGGCTTTGTCACCTATGCAATTGCAAACACAGCTCCACTACCGTTTGTCATAGATCCATTAACAGGAGTCATTTCTACCTCTGAAGAGCTTGACTATGAGCTAATGAAAAGGTGGTACCATCTCAGGATCTGGGCTTCTGACAGTGGAAGTCCGTTTAGCCATGCCAGTGAGTGTGCTGTCACTATCACCATGATTAACATCAATGACAATGTTCCACGTTTTGAAAGAGTGGCATGCAATGTCTCCATACCACAAGATTTCAAAGTTGGAAACAGCATTGTTGATATTTTTGCAGTTGATTATGACGAGCTAGAACAAATACATTACAGAATCTGGTCAGGAAATGAGGATAAATTATTTGCAATTGATGCTATTACTGGCCATATCACGCTAGCTCAACCTATCCCTAATGAGATTCTACTGACAAAAGGACCTTCATTTACTCTACAAATAACAGCAACTGATGGAAAATACAGCACCGAGTCCACTACTGTGACCGTCCACATAACAGACAAAGGAAAGGAAGTTACGAGACACTGTCAGGAAACTGGAGTGTCCAGGCAGCTGACGCAGAAGCTCATTGAGTCACTTAAGCCTGTCCTCTCTGATCCAGAGGAAGAGATCTTCTCTGGTGTCCATATAATCAATCGTCACTCTCCGAAGTTTGATCTTACCATTCCGAGCTCCATCGACGTCAGGGAAGACTGTGCTCTCAATGTGTCTATATTACACTTTAAGGCGACTGATGACGACAGCGGCTTTAATGGCAGGCTTGTCTATGCAATTTCAAGCGGGAACGAAGATGGATGTTTTGCAATTGATATGAACACAGGGGAGCTAAGGGTTGTCTGTCCATTAGACAGAGAAACAAAGCAATTCTATATTCTGAACATAACTGTTTATGACTTAGGCACTCCACAAATATCTGCTTGGAAATTACTTGCTGTCAATGTCCTGGATGTAAACGACAATCCACCATTATTTTCTCAACCAAGATATGTTCTGAGAATCCCTGAAAACACAGAGATTGACAAAAGCATCTTTAAAGTCAAGGCAGTGGATTATGACCAAGATGACAATGGAATGATCAAATATTCCTTGCTGACTTTTACTAACTTGTTCGAAGTTGATGAAATCTCTGGAGATGTGAGTGTGAAAGGGAATTTGGACAGAGAGACCTTCCCCAGATATGACTTAAAGATTGAGGCTAGGGATGAAGCAAAAGAGGACCCTCAACTTATCTCAATAGCAGACTTAGTCGTAGTCCTCGAGGATATCAATGATAATCCTCCTGTGTTTGTACCTAAGGTCTACAGCATTAAAGTTCCTGAAGATGCCCCTCCAGGCACAGTGCTGTTATGGGTTGAAAGCTATGACTTAGATTTGAGCAGTGGAGGCATTGTAAGCTATAACCTTAAGAACAGCGAAGGAGGCACCTTTTTCTTGGACACCTTCACAGGCTTACTTACGCTTGAGAAAGAACTGGACTTTGAGAGAAGACAGTTTTATAATCTAACAGTTCGTGGTGTGGACCATGGAAAACCCAGGTCCTTGTCATCGTCCTGTTTTATAGAAGTTGAAGTGCTGGATGTCAATGAAAATCTGAATAAGCCAGTTTTCAGCTCATTCGTACACAATGCTACAGTTACGGAAGACGCCAAAATAGGCTCTTCGGTCTTGACTGTGACAGCACTGGATAATGATGTGGGCAAAGATGGAGTCGTTAGATACCACATTCATGATGGGACAGGACTTGGAGTCTTTATCATTGATGAAGAAACAGGTACAGTACATAGAGCTATTACATCCTGCTAATATTGTACTACATTCCTATTACATCACAGCAATGTGTCAATGATTACAATTTTATTTAGTAATAAACAACATGCTATATAATGTAACCATGTATAATTACATTTGTGTTGTGGAATGTACACAAGACAAGTTAAATCCTGTTGGCCAAGTTCCCGAGAAAAAGACTTTCCTGTACCTCTGTATCTCTGACTGTTACAAAGTGCTGACTGTGGACACTCTTGTCACATTACTGTTATATATTTATGTTAAATATTATAGTAACATATCCAACCATCATCATATCACCATTTAACCTTCCACAGTCAGCGATTACTATAGACACAATAACGTACTAGAACAAGCGTATTAATAAAAACCTGTAATTTGATTTATCAGCACTATTGTCAGAGCTGCTGCTATAAAAATGTAATCATGTCCTAACCAATCAGATTGGAGATTTAAATTCTGAATTTTGTGCTATAAAAGCTGAAAATATCATGGCAAAATGTGATCAAAGAGTAGTTGCAAAGAATGTGCTCCTATAGTATAATTATAGTATATAGTCATATAGTATAATTTATATATCTAGTACACCACAATGCATTAACTCAACTTTACGACTCTCTGTTTCAGGAGTGATTCAATTGGCAGACACATTGGACAGAGAGGCTGTAACACATTACTGGCTGACAGTGTATGCCAATGATCTGGGCACTATTCCCCTGGTGGCCTGGACCGAAGTCTACATTGAAGTTTTGGATATCAATGATAATCCTCCCGAGTTGTCCCAACCTATCTATTTTGCTACAATCCAAGAAAACTTGCCCAAAGACAAATTTGTGTTGAAAGTGTCCGCCACAGATGTGGACAAGTCATCTCAAGGGAAGATAACTTTCCAGATCCCGGATTCTCAGCGGACTTATTTCAACATAAATTCAAAGACAGGTACAGGTACTCCTGTTTGTTGTAATGTAATTGCATTTTCGATACATTATTGTAATGTAATTGCATTGACGAGCTGTGCACCAGTTGTGTTTTCTGTTATCGGATGTGCTGAAAACGATCTGAGGTGAAAAATTACCTGCAGCATTTGACAGTTCAAACAAGTTCAGGCACAAGCTAGGTGTAACCAAGGCGTGCTGAAAGAAGAACACAGTCTTAATTACACAGAAATAATTACAGCATGTAAAACGCTATTATTCTATGGAAAACCTGAATGCAAAAACCTGCAAAAAGCTTCAAAAACACCTTATCTCTGGCCTTTGATTACAACAGAGCTTAGTCAGGGTCTTTGAAGTTTGTCTACAAAATTAGACCAACATTAACCAAAATCACAAGCTTGTACTTGTCCATTCACAGCTTCTCATTTCTTTGTTGCTTCATAAGCTCCACCCCGGGCTAAACAAGACCACGCACAACTCACCCCGTCCTGTAAAAATGACATTACAAAAGTCTATTGCACATGGAAGGGAATCCAAATCACAGGCTGCTGGTCTGGTTAAGACAGCTTTTTTGTAGGCTGATAATTTTAGAGCAATCTGTAAAGCATCACTGTACTTTGAAGCTTTGTATAGCAGTCAGTGCTCTCATTGTCAAGTTGTGAAGTTCAAATGACTCAAAAACAAGTCAGACACTTGGTAAACACTGCACTCAAGACCAAAGGAACAAGAAATATAAATATCTAATGGAAAGATGTGATCTCTAAAGCCAATCTGGCTCAAAATACTGTACATAGCAAGACATTTAACTACTCTTTTGTTCAGATCTTTTCTTCAGGCAGATGGGGCTGGATATACCGTATCAATAGCTCCATGTTAGAACAAGGCCTAGATGACTCATATCCACAGATACCAGTGTGACTAAGCCTTAACGGCTTAGTGTAGCAAAATCTTCTCATTTAGCATAAGAATAATAAGTGGAATTGCCAAAGACAAAACAAATCTGGGGTGAATTGGGATTAGAGCCTCATCTTGCAACTGACTTAAAGTAACATCGTGTATACTAGTGTGCAGTAAATGGGTTAATTGAAATGCCTGCTGTGTATTAATAGTATATCTGAATTTACGTGACATGAATTTACGTGACGGTTTGCGTGCATTCCTATCTATATATTTCAGAACCTTCCCCAAATTCTGTGAAGTGGATGTCCATTTGGATTGTAATGATAAAACCATGCTTTCTAACATAACACCTGCCTAAATACAGAGTAGTGAAAAAGCCAGCAGGGTTTGTTTAGAGTGCTGTAAAAGCAGAAGCTCCCTGCTGATATCTGCTCCTCTGTCTTGTAGAAAACACAGCTTGAAATGTTTATATGTTGCAATGCTCATAACCTACTGTTTATCCTTTGCCAAATATTTCCAACATTATCCGTGTCCTCATAAAATATTTCTCGCATGAAAAAACGCCAGTTTAGCCTGTGGCACACCTCTGATTTTCTGCCAACATTGCACCCTGAAAGTAAAGTTCCTTTATTGTTAATCAAAGACTTTGCTTTTTTGACACCTGCAATAACTTTCAACAGCAGTGCCAGAGAAACACTGAAAGGACATGCGCGTGAAACCCTCATTTTGAGGTCTGCAAACAGGTGTGCCTTCCATCTGTGGGCCATGCTATTGATTAGGCTGTCTCTTTTTTTCCCTCTGCCTGTGTTTGCTTAGGAGCAATCAGCACTGTCTCAGCCCTAGATCGTGAACAAAAAGCAGAGCACATTATTGAGGTGAGCTATTCTGTCTATCTTTATCGTTCATTTATTGGGTCACACATCTCATCATGTCCCTTATTGTTCATACTGTTAATTTTAATATATGATTTCATTGACTTAAGGCTTTATTTAGAATGGGCAACATAAGTGTTACTTAAAAATGTTTAGTAATATTTATGCTAGACAAATGGTACATCTCCAGACTTTGGTCTATTGTGGAAAAATCTCGTAATTGCCAATTTGTTGCTGCCTGAATAATCCTAGTTGTAATTATGACTCTAATTAGCGCAAATTTGGTTTAATTTAACAATATGGCTTCCACCCTCATTTTCCAGCATTGTATACAATAGCACTTTGTCTGGCACATCTTAGTATTTTACATTTTATGTTTTTAATTTATACAGTAAGTGATCAGTTCATGAACTTGAGCCACGAGGTAACCAAGTAAACCGAGGCCATGAAATCATAACGTACCCATGGTTTGTTGACTGTTTTATCCGCCATTGGGCAGTTGGAGTTCTCAAATTAATAAAACCTACCAATGTTTTTGTTAACTCAATAAACTCTTGTGTAAAAGAAATGTTGACTAATCAATCATTTGTCATCAAGCTAAGCAATATCTAAAATTTAGATGCTGTTTATATCTGGCTGTGATTAATTAAATGCATTTTACATTTACATTTACATTTATGGCATTTAGCAGACGCTCTTATCAAGAGTGCTTAGTCATCAACTTGGAATATCCATTGCTAAGGCTGGTAGACCTGAATTCAAGTTACTTTGAGCTATAATACTGCTAGATTTTTATTTTATTTTATTATTCCTTTATTTGTTATTCCTGTTTGTATAGGTGATTGCATCGGATAATGGAGATCCTCCTCTGCGCTCCACAGCCACTGTGGTGATTCAGGTGCTGGATGAGAATGATAATAACCCTCACTTCAGTCACAAGCATTTCGATGTCAAGCTGCCTGAATGCCAGAACAAGGCCTTGTCCCAGGAAGTCTACAGGATGATCGCATGGGATAAAGATGAGGGGCGCAATGGTCAGATCACCTACAGCCTGGAAGATAGCATAGAGGGGCGATATGAGATCCACCCCACCACCGGGGTGGTGACTGCCAGGGGAGAGTTTGCCCAAGGCCTCTACAACATCCTGACGGTACAATATAACATTAACTATAAATAATACTGTTGTTTATATTTCCTTACATATTTTTGTTTTGCACACTATGTGCATGAAATTAATAATCTGGAACAATCTTTTTTAAAGGGACCCTTATTAAATTTATCCCCTTTTTATGTTTCTCATGTGTCAGATAAAAGCCACAGATCATGGCAGTCCTGCGAGAATGTCCAAGTCACGTCTGGATGTTGAATGGCTGCCACAACCAGAACCCAGTTCGGAGTCTCTGGCTTTCGATGAGGCTCACTACACGTTTGCTGTCATGGAGTCAGATGCTGTCACTCAAATGGTGGGAATCATCAGCACTGAGATCACACAGAGCCTCCTCCAGTTCAGCATTGCAGGTGAGTACACTGATACTATCCTGTCTTCCATTTTAGCATGCCTCAGTAACCACAAACAAGACAACCTGGCAAGAACACAGTACACTGTTTGCGTCAACATAATCCTGTGTCTCTGAGAGCTGCCTGAGCTGGCAAAGCTAAAACAAATGACAATGTTGTAGGAACATTTTTGTTCTTTAATAAGAAGGGTGTAATGCCAAGGATTATAATAATCCACATGGGAGTGATCAGTGGCTTATTAGCAATACTTTTGCGGTGCTTGAACAATGGTAATCAGTGAAAATAATCATATTTATAATGGGATCCAATATTCAGTGGAAAACTAAAACATTTTGTGGATTGGAATTGGTTTTCCCATGTCTGTGTGGGTTCTCTGGTTTCCCCTACCTCACAAAAACATGCTGGGAGGCGAATCGGCTCTAATCTAAATCCCCCAATAGTTGTGACAGTGTATAGCCTGGGATGAACTGGTATCAAATCCAAGGTATATTTCCAACTAGCATCCAGTGTTCCCCAGATAGGCCCCACATGCACTGCAGCCCTGACCTAGACAGAGTGATTACTGAAGATGAGTGAATCAAGGAATGACAGAATGAATGTCTGGCAAGTAATGAGAATGAAATTCCCATGCTCTGTAGGGCATATGCATGGGGATGTGTTTTAATCTTGGGGAACAAGAAGAAATGACATGGAACCAGGTCAGGGCTATAGGGTGGCTGTGGAAGGACTAGAATGTTTTTTTCTCTCACAGCCAGTGAAGTGTGACTTGGTGTGTTGTCGTGATGCAGGATTTATGAAGAGGTGATCTGACAGTGTACACGCAAAACCCTTTTCCTCAAATGCTCCAAAACTCCAAGGCAAAAATGTTCTATTTACTGTTTGGCCTTCTGATGAACTCTATGAATTCTTTATGGACGATCCTTTGAGAATCAAAAAAGACTTTCTTTTGGTGAGGAGATGTTGTCATGTGCCTTTCAGCACTTTGTCTGTTGGTCTCAGAATCATACTCATGATCAACACTCATGATGCGTCTCCTTTGATCACTCTGTTCAGGAAATTGGGCTCTCTTGTTAAACCATCTGGTGATGATAGGGTAGCTTGTTCATAACCTTTCTTCAACATTTCAAGAGTTTCTGACGCACTTCTACTGATTTTCATGCAGAATTAGATTGTTCCAGTGATGAGGCACTTCAGCAGGGATTCACAAAAACAAATGTCTGGGCACCACGAATGCTAGAATATAACTGAAACAGGTCCTGCTGTTTATCTGAGAACCCATTCGAACTGACCTTGAACCACCACCCCCATGCGTAAACACTAAACAATAATGATTTTTGGGTTAAGTACATTAGAATAATGGTTACCGCTCATGTGCTGAGCACTTAGCTGTAGGCATTCAAACCAGGAGACAGAGCTAAACCATGCCATATTTTCTTCGATGGCAGGCCAAAGTGCCCAGTCCCCCAGCAGCAGGGTGAGAAAGCTGTCCAAATGCCAGTGATCAGTGTATGTATGATGAGCTTCCAACTACCTGCAACTCCTCAGATAGAGCTGAGAGTCAGGAAAATAATCAGAAGGACTGCCTGGGGTGTTCAGCTTTATATGTAATGGTTCTAAGATCTTCTAAGAAGAAAAGCTTGCTGCTATAGAAAAACTAAAACAAACAAACAAACAAACAAAAAATCCACTCCACTCCACTCCACTCTATCTACTGCACACAACAAGAAAAGAGAAAACCTGAAGTATAAGCCTGGGGAAATTTTTTACATAGCACGTGAAGTATGTTACTTAAAGATATTCATTGTCCTTTGAAATATGCTGAAGCACATGCATCAATCCCATCAGCCAAGTTTATCTGAATAAACTCAGATAATTAACAGTTATGTCACTAAGTCATTCTAACCACTTTTCTGATAGAAGTGTGTGTGTGGGTGTGTGTGCCTTCATTGTGGCAATGTCTGTGAAGTCTTGTTCCCTGCCTGGAGATGACCTATTTATGACCTGTAAACACTTTTCAAACGCATTCTTTCCTTGGAAATGCTCTTAAAGTCACCAGCAAAATGAGTCAGCTCAGCATTAAACACCATTTGTCCCAGCCACTGGATAGGTACTGGATACTACCTCTCCAGAAATAAATGAAAGGTCCATGCAGAGGCTTTCGCCTCTCTAAAATAAGGTCAATGATCCTTCATAAGGTGGATTTCTTAACAAACACCATCTGCCAAAGCAGGCATGAGTTTCCTCCTACTGATTAGGACGGCTGGTCCGAGTGTTTGCATGCCAAATATTTCCCCGGAATCAATTGTTTACCTTTTTTCACTTTGAATATACTTTTATACTTTTAGCTTTTATACTACTTCTTCATGATATAGATGAGAGAAGTGATAATAATGCGCATTTGATGAGCTACTCATTCATGCACATACACTGGACATGGCAGTTCATGCATGTCGATGGAATGTGCTTTTCAGTGAGGTTTGTTGAGGTCTGCTATGCTAGAGTGGCTGTCAACTACAGGGTTGACTATGGACAAAGAATATGCCTGTCACTCTATTCAGTTTGGACTGCAAACCATCCTGTGCTTTATTGTCATAATATTTTGCACTCTTCACTCATCCATACATTAACTTATGTGGGCCCATACAGCACTCTGCTGAGAGACAATGACTATTGCCCTTCATATGCCCTGTGACTCCTTTGATGTGTCCAGTATTAACGCAAATCTGATGTCATCTCTTAGGTGGCGATGACGATCAGGACTTTTACATTGAGAAAAACACTGGGAGCGTTGTGATAGCCAGGCAACTGGATGCTGGCAAAAGATCTAATTACAACCTCACCATCAGCGTTACGGATGGTTCTCAGGCTATAACAACTCAGGTAAGGGTCTGTGCACATTTGGGGTGAAGAAATTATGATAAATCATTATACTGTACATATCCATATCACGTTCACAAGACAGGGAGTTTTTTTTTTAACCTTAAATTTTTTTTTTTATTACATCTGACACAAATGCATACATTTCTACTAGTATTTTAAAAGACTGCCATGTATGTCACTGTATGTAGAGGTAAAAAAAGTAGTGGGAAAAGAAGACTGGGCATGATATACAGCAGCGGTCCCCAACCTTTTTGCGCCATGGACCAGTTTCATCTAAAACAATATTTTCACGGACCGGCCTTCATACGCTCAGGCCTACATTGGCTCGATAATCGTTAATGACGTAATCTAATAATAAATCATCCGCAGTGGTCTTATGTCAAATGCAAACATCAACAGA
>JAOVVG010000037.1:14695004-14705900 GCA_028566375.1 Leptodoras nelsoni | reverse complement strand
AGGCTGGTCCAATTTAGCCATGAAACCTCCCACACTAAAATGAAAGGTGTTTCAGTTTCATTGTCTAACCCCTGTAACTGCAATTTAACCAAAAAGCCATGGACAAATTTGTCATTTCTTCCTGTAACCAGATTTTTCCCTTCGAGATTCCATATCCAGCAGATGGCTGTTGAAAACATTTTCTTCTTGTCTGACCAGCAGGTAGCAGTGTGTAGCCAAACAGAAGAATTCCACTACCATTCCCTGTATTTTGCAATTAAAGGACAGGCTGTGCTTCACTAATAAGAACAAACATCCAGCATAGTGTCATTTCAGCCTGCCTTCTAGTTGCTGTACATCTAATCATATCTAATCATATCACTGTAAATGATGAAAAGATGGCAGAGTGAAAATGCAGAACAAAATGCAGCCAAGTCTACAAGTCTGAACGTTTACTTATTAAAGGATTTTTATATACATTTTCTGACAATGACAGTGTGATTAAATCGGTGTATTTCAGTGAGCCGAAGACTCAACAGTTTCTTGTTTTGACTCCCTTCTGTTCCAGAGTAATCAGGACTCCATCTCTGAAAAGGGAGACACGACACTCACAGACATGCTGTAACAGTGTTCTCTCTGTTTAATCAGTCTTTTCACTGCTATCACGAGATCAGAGTTGGGCCTCTGCATCAGGAAAGAGAGTAGACACTTCAAACGACCTCAGCAAACATTAACATTCTGTACTGCTGTGTGAAACCGACATTTACCTGGATATACACTATACTGTATTGTAATGACTCCTTTTTATTGAACTGATGTTAATTTGAAGTACTGTATCTGTTTTACCTTGGAGATTAAAAAAGGTCAATATTCACATTTACCGACTGGCTGGATAAATAAAAGCTTAATGAATACAGTTACCGGCTGAACGGACATGCCAAGGCAAAATGGGGGGATTCATCTTTCAGTTTCAGCTTTTCAACTGAAGCCATTTCTAATTTGCAGATACTGAAAAGTGGAATTGTTAGGGAAAGCATTAGTTGATAAAAATTGTCCTTCCTTCCTGATTAAGTACACAGGATTGAGTGTGTAGGGAGGCATGCTGTACAGGCAGAGGCAAGTGCAATCATGCATTGGGACTCCACCACGTCCATCACACTGTGCACTTCCTTCTCCTCAGCATGCAAAGCTTCAGGTTTTTCCTCCCCACATCTCACAGTTTCCACTGAGCAGCACGTCACCAGCTGGGATTATTCTTTACAATAATCAATTTAAACTAATTCATATACTAGTCTATAAATATCAGCATGTATACATGGGTCATGGGTTTCTGGGTCAATAATTAAACGCAGATGAGATCTTTGAACCAAAACCGACAGCATGGCAATATGACATAATTTCCTAACATTAATCATAGAAAATATTTTAATTTGATAAATTGGAAACCATTTATTCCTGCCATAACATTAACCCTGTCAAATCCTCTTGTTGAATGATGCATTGAAATTAACTGACAAAATTATAACTAAAGATTAATAAAACTAATAAGAAAAGCAATAAGATTTCTTTAATAAGAAAGTCCCCCAAGGCTATAAATCATTTAGTCATCTAAATTAAAATACCATCTAAAATATGATATTAGATACAAATTTATTGCGAACCAAAATTACGAAACATCGCCTCATATCCGTCTTTAAAGGAAACTTAAAATATCATTCTTTAAAGTCACTGAAGACACCAAAACTGCCATTTTTTCATTACGCTGGCATGCAATCAATATTTCTTGTTGTTTTCAGACATCATCTGAACTTTTGCTTAGCGCAGCTGGTGGCCCATTTGCTAAAAAAGAACATGCCAGCCGTGTCTGCTGTACACGTCACCTCTTCTGCAACAGTGAAGTTCTTGTGTTTACCGTCATCATGCCACTCATCCACTCTTCTTATTCAACAAAGTGCTGCCCTGCTGCTATTACACCCACTTAACAGCTGCAGGAGAACGCTACCGACAACGCAAACCCGCCACGCTCACTATTCTGCTCATATCCTCCATCTGGCACCTAGTCATTATTCTGTGGTTTGATGGATTCTCCAGATGTTTTCATTTCACTGCTGTCAAACCTCATAGGAAAGTATGAGCAGGGGGAAGGAAAGGATGTGCAGCCATTGTGTTTCTTAGGGTCTGATCAAGACTCTTCCTCCAGACGTTTCTACAGACATCTGGCAAGACAAACCTTGTCCCACCCTTTTTTTTATTGTTTATGTGCTGTAGTTCATGTGAAGTGTTCTTTTGTATATATAAAAAATGAGATGATATTTAATATGCCCATCTCTATCACCTCCAATGTAGCCATTTCAGAAAGAAAGACATTGAGACCATGATAAAATTATTTTAACATATTCGTATGAGATGTAATGAAGGGGAATATTGAGACTAAGAGTCATCATTTCATAAACATGAAGAATGTCATGCAATGTTTCAAATGAGGACTCAAGACACTGCCCTATACTTAACACATCATCAAACTAGCACTAAATCTAGGCAGTGTATAAAAGAAAGCATATCATTTACTAATTCCTGTGTAAAAGGATTTCAGTCTTATGGTATTTTTTATGGTGTTTGACTAAAACTCTACTAGGAAAATGGCACAAGAAAAAATGAAAGAAAATGTCTGCTTAACTGGGAATTCCTACTCAGAACGTCTGGAAGGTTTCCTCACACAACGTCAGAACAACATGGCTGCTCACGACATCAACCATAAACACAGTAGCACTTATTTTTAGCAGCATTTCAGTAGCATTTATTTTTACGCGAGTTATGAGCATACAGACTTACCCCTTCCTAAATCTATCTACTTGAACACTGAATATACTTTTAGTCATGTTGAGGACAGAAGTATCACTCATAAATTGCTCATTTTGTTGCTAACATGGAGGCGTTCCATTTTATAACTTGAAATCAATGAGGTTGAAAATGCTGTAATTCTGCATTCTTATTTCCAACTTCCAAGTTAAGTTGAAAACAACATTACACTGAAGTACCAGAAAAACTGGTATACCAGTTAATATTTGGTAGGTTCCCCCTGGGATCTTGGAGGGAACGTTGCACAGTCCTCACGCTGATGTTTGACGCTGGAGTCTTTTTCGGTCACACTGCTGTCTTAAGTTTTAAGAATTATTGTAGTCACTGTAAACCTTTGAAATGCTCATATGTGAAAATACCTCAGAAATGCTGTGACCATCTCACAAACTATTAAACCACATTGAAAATTGTGATAACTTGCCATTCTCACAACAGAAACAACTCTAGAAGCTTCCATAGATGTCTGTCACTTTATATACGCACTGCCGAATGCAACCAATGATGTGCATAGGTGGTGTGGCTATGTATTTTGCATAGGCCCCATTACCAGTTTTTCTGGTACTTCTGTGTAGATTGTGGCCTATTTTAATCCATTCATTGTTCATTTATTCATTTGTCAATCTAAAACCAAAAATGCAAAAT
Organism: Leptodoras nelsoni; assembly: GCA_028566375.1. NCBI lineage: Eukaryota > Metazoa > Chordata > Actinopteri > Siluriformes > Doradidae > Leptodoras > Leptodoras nelsoni. The sequence continues at coordinate 14,702,420 of JAOVVG010000037.1, read as the reverse complement.
CAACCAAAAAATAAATAAATAACATATTTTTGGAAAGAGGTGTTGAAAAAACAAGTGTGTTTTTTTGTTTTTCTGTTGTACCCTATTAGACTCTCAATTGAGAATTTTCTCTGAGGCCAAAGTTTACAGCTATGAGACTCACCATGATCAACGGGAATATTAGTTATTTACCAAACAGAGGCACAGTAGTTCTGGTTTATCCACTATAAGCTCAGGTGCTGTGGTTTATTCTGCTCCCGTGTTAATATTAGGTTATTTGCTACTGCAGGGTTTCACTGTGCCCAGAGTTTACACAGAGGCAAAAACAGGAACCAGAATGAATAGAAACCTTGTTCAGCTGAGGTTGTGATCCTTCTAAGAGTCTGGGGAGGAAACGGTGGTCGATGTCATACCGTTTGCTGCATGAATCAGAATCTAACTATGTTCACACCGGCCACTAGAGAGGTATTTCCCATAAACTGGCTCTGAGGGGGCTACATTCCAAATAAATCAAGGCCCCACATTGATGATGCAACAAGCTGTTTCTGCTAAAACTTCACCTCTATAAGGAAATATAATTGAATTTAGAGTCTAACCAAATAACAGACAGCAAAGGTGTCCCATGATGTTTAACCTCACACAGCTTAGGTGCTTGTGCCTGAGATCTGCAGAAGGTAGCAGGTATAATTAGGCTTAATTGTAATTATTGGAGGGTGGATTGGGGGTTCTCCTATGAGCCTATGGCCGTGTAAAGACTTGTTAGGCTACTACATACAATGCCACGTCTGCAGCTCGGGAGAAGTGAGTAATTACATCTTCTCCATGGTTTGATCTGCTCTGACGCTGTGTGTCTGCTGCAGCCAGAATGGAAAATGCCACGTTGCATAGCTGCTACTTTTTTTCCCAGCCTTTTTCACATCCAGATGTTTCTCTCCATACTCCTCAAGAGACTCTGAAAGGACAGACATTAACAATCCAGAGCAGAGTGCCTCTGTGGCAGAGAGGCCCAAAGCAGAACAGAGCAACAGATAAGATTACTTTAGCCTGATAAATTCTTAGTAACTCACATAATCAACCCCTCCCCAAACACAGGGAGAGAGAGAGAAGAAGGGAGAGATGAAGGGAGAGAGAGTGTGACAGAAGTATGAAAGTTTACTCAAAAGTTTTACATTTATGAATGTATAAGGACTATTAAGTTTTATTGACTCAAATACAAGCACTACAACTGAAGCACTATTCTCCTAAAAATCACATCCACTGCCTGTTTTAACCCTAAATATTTCATTTTAGAGAAATCAATATAACTTATAGAATTGATACTAATAAATACCACAGCAAAAATGTACATCTTAACAAGAAAAAGATCTCAAATATAGGAAAAATTCTACTAAAATTTCTCTTTACTGGAACCTTTTTAAATGAATATTACACTATAAGATTACTATGCCTAGTTATAAATACATATTTATGTATTTATTTCAGGAGCAACATCTTTTGTGAACAACAAATCTGTTCAGTTCAATTCAAAAACGCTTGCAACTGAAAAAAATCATATTTTTGATGCATTCCATCAAAAGTAATTTAGTTTTTCCTTACTAAAAACATTTGCAAACATTTCAAAGCAAGCATAAAGTATTAGAGTAGTGTATGAAGTTTTGTATAAAATCTTCTGATGTATTTGTCTAAACATAACAGGCCTGAATTGCATGGCCTGTGCTGGGTGCTGGAGCTTCAGCTGACTACATAGAGTTAAACAATGGGACGTCCCACTCCAGGGCTGCGAGGGGGGCTCGGTTGGGCCTGCCCACTGCAAATGTCTTCTGAGTCAACTTGTGTTGCTGTTAGATAGTTCCAGACCCCTGCTCCAGCTGACTTCTCTCTTGGCTTGCCTGCTTGCTAAAGCGAAGGTAAGATCGCTCACTCCATCTTTTCCTTCCTAACACCTGAGTTCCTACGCTGGCTTTGAACTTTCATTTCTTTGTAAAAGAGAAATACGTCTTTTAGTGTCATCACTTCTTTGATGTTGATGTTTGTTAATTAAATATATCAGATAAACAATTTTGCTTTTATATGTTCATTAAATATGTCAGAAAAACAATTTTGATATTGACTTGAGAACTAATTAAATAGGTTAAAGGTTCCAGTGTTGTTATTTATTTGTCCACAGGCTTCATGTGTCTATATTGCATCTAAATTTTTAAAGAATATTATAATTGTAATAAATGCAATATTTTTTACAACTCAGTTTTAAAAGGCACCAATCGAGAAAAGTTTTTGCCAGGACTGAGAACATCTTAATATATTGCTGACACTCAACTAAGGAGCAAGCACAGTGTTATTGTGTGCCACATAGGCAATGGGAGGGGTGACCAGGGATTTGAGGGAAAGAGGGAGGGAAAAAAAGGAGTATAAAGCCCTAGAGACAGAGACAAACCCACAGAGAGAAAGAAAGCAGGTCGGTTTTCAGAGAGATCCCTCCCCTCCCTATTACTCCCATCAAAAGGAATGTGAGTTGCTATGGCCATTCTCACCAGCTGTTACAATTGTGCAGATGTCAATTCTCTTGACAAACAACAATGCTGTGTGAACACACTGAATGTCCACAGCTGCAGGATGCCCCGTCTGATAACAAATAAATATTGACATAGGGTAATGGAAAAAACAGAAACAGTATTCACACGTATGACAGTTTAGTATTCATTAATATTCAGGCAATATTCATTCATTATTTAATATTAAACATCAGGCTTACATTAGACACATGCACAGATGTTTTTCAAAACATTGTGAGACAGGAAAAAATATAGATCAACCAAGAACAACATTTTTATCTCAGCTTGTCTTTAGGAGTGCCAAGAAATTTCAAAGCCACTGGGTGAAAGACTAATTTATTTGCCATTTCATAAAAGTGACCTTTTGAAAGACATGACCAGACTGCAAATGTGAGAGGAGCGTGTATGAAATGTCTGGGTCTAAAGGCCTGTAATAAAGCTGTTGTGCAGTCAGGGCAGGGCTTTCCACATGCCATCACTTTTTCAGTAGGCTTACACTGACATGTGAATGGAAATGCTATGTTTGTTTTTCGGCTGCAACTACAAGTAACAGCTTGGCCTGATGTCTGCTCTGAGTTCAATGAAATTCCAGATGAAGGCAAAGAGGGCTTCTGGTTTATAATCCCCAAAGGGGGATCGACCTATAGAGCAAACTATGGCAATAGAGCCAGAATGCACAATGCGTATGTACTTCTACTCCAAACTATTTTGGTTAAGTTTTTATGTGGGCATAAATTAAATGAATAAACAGTCGAAGACCAGCACCAATTGGGTTTATTTTTGATCTCATCATCCTCACCTCATCACCACAGCTTTTCATTCTTATTCGGATACACGGTCAGTGGAAAAACTTCCCATTTCCACACATTCCTCATCTGTTCTTTTTGGCAGGAGAGAATTCAACCAGTGAGTAAATCACTTAGGGTTTTAATGTCCTAGCAGCACTGGGGGGAGGGTGAAAGGGCTCGAAAAGGTCAGTTGACTGGAAACTCAGGTTACATGGATTCCATTGCTCTTCTCTGACTCTCTGTTGTCCATGTCTAAGCTCCCTGGGATCAGTGTGCTTCATCGGTATGCTTCATCAACCCATTTAACAGAGGGTGGGATTTACTACAAGGACAACTTCATTCTCTTGACTTTTAGTTGCAGAAAAAAAGGGGATTAGAGAGAGAAATATGAATTACCTGCAAACTGCAAAGCATCAGAGCCGAACTAAAACAAGTTTAATCTTTTTGGATAGAGCACCCACCATGCTGTCTGCGGGTTTTTTTTTTGCACGTTCAGAAACGTTCCTCGCTTTTGTGTGGTTGCTGGCGAGTGTTCTGTTCTGTAATACTCAGTGGAGATGTCACTGCTCAGCACTGAACATCATCAAGACGAAGCACAGTAATTACCTGTTAATGGACAGGTGGCTTGCTCAGTGGTTTCCTGTTCGAAAAACTGAACTCTTGTGCCACCCTTTGTGCCCACAGATGCAGGACTAAGCACAGATTACAGTGATTAACATTTACTGAGAAGATAAATTTTTGAGGCCATGAATGATACAGAAAAGGCTTACATTTTTTTTTTTCTCCTTTGGCTGCTCCCATTCCTTGGGGTCGCCACAGCGGATCAAGTTTGCATCTTGATCTGGTAAATTTTTTACACCGGGTGCCCTTCGTGACACAACCATCCCACTAAGTGAGTGTGGGGAAACACAATCATGGGCAATTTTGTATATCCGATTCACCTAATTTACATATCTTTACACTGTCAGAGGAAACCAAAGTACCTGGAGTAAACCCATGCAGACACGGGGAGGACATGCAGACTCCACACAGAAAGGACCCAGACCACTAATTACTTTGGCATCTATAATTTGGAAAATAAAGTAATAATACTAGTTTGCTTTGCTTTTTTTTTCAAGAAATGCATTTGCTTTGGGCAAATTGCTTGGACTGTAGGAACAAGTAACACCATTTATTTGTGGATTCGTACAGTGTGTCGACTCCACTATTTTTCCAGACCACCTGTTTTTATCACTCTAGAAAAGCAGAAGGAATTTCCTAGTTCTGATCCTTTGGGGGAGGGGGGAAGGTGCCTTTGAAAAAGAAGAGCACTGTGCCTCTGTTTACGTCTCACAGCTTGCTTACCTAACTAACCTCTAAATCAAATAGTGAGTGCAAAAAAGGCATCCTTTATGCCACTGCCACCCCTTAATTTCAAGCCTATTTGAGTATGAGCACTACTTTCCAAATAAAACAGCTTGTTTTGCTCTTACGTAAGTAGGTCCAATGAACTAACAGCGTTATGCCTCGTCTGTGAAAATAAGCATGCAAATTTGTGTACAAATGTCTCTCGAAGGGGAAAAGAATGAGCCTTCCAAGTTAAACACTACAGATGACGTGAAGTGTTTAACTGTCTTATAGGACAGTGTATTCCTAGGAAAATTGCACTATTTTCCCCTCCCCAAGCAACTGGGTGAGAAGAGTCCTTGTTTGCTTGGTTGGAGTCGTCAGCCTTTTACAGTGAAACTCTGTGTTTTTCCACTGACTAAATCCATCAGAAGTGACTGGCTGACATCAGTTCCTGAGCGGATGCTCACTTTTACCCTCTCCAATAAAAACAGATGGGGGAAGAAGTCTGGCTTGGGCTTGTTTTGAGTTTGGCTTTCCTGATGGGTCAAAATCAAACTGCCATTTGGCAGCACTTCTTCTTCGGCAGCTGCTTGGAGAAACATGAGAGTGTGCCACATCGACACAAGAGCAAACATCTGCATCTAAAGGATTTGTCAAGGCACATTATAAGTGTTTAAGCGCAAAGTGTTCATCAGATTAAACTCTAATCATGGGCTACTCTGTGAACATTGCACACTACTCAGTTATTAGATATAATGTGAACACTTACGCAGATTTTTTTTCTGAAGGTAATGAGATACCAGATTTGTTTTTCTGACTCAATGTATAATGTGTAAGAAAGCAAGAAGCACACAAAGCTTGATTCACGTCTTGAATTTCATTCCACCGTGCTCATTTCCCTAAAGAATGTGTGACATGCGATGAAGTCTTTGTTCATGGAACAAGGATTCCTCTGTCTGTGGTAAAGCACCAATACAGTTTGTTACTCCTCATGTTAATCAAGGAGCCTGTTAATCCTGTGAAGACTGCTACTGGTTCTGCTAATTAGATATGTCTACATAAATCCCTCTCCATATTCAATCATTATAGCACATAATTGTATCACTTTTCCCCATAAAACCATCAATACCGTTCTACTATATAGTCTTTGCATATTCAAAATGACATTGAAGAACAAATGCTTTATTTGTTCCCAATGAGAAGCCACCAGACAGATCACAGATACCTCTTAAACACATGTACTGTCTGGGAAAGAACATCATCATTTAATTAAAGTTTGGTTATTTGCCAGTTCCTGCACACTACCTATCTCACCACTATCTAACTACAGTGGGGGAGTGCTAGCGCACGCCACATTCTTCTCCACCACTACGTTTGAAATTCTTGCTCATTTTCACAGAGCAGCTGAACACAATAACAGGAAAGTGCTAACTGCTTTCTTCCACATCTAGGAGCTCTCAGACAGCTAAGATTGGCTTGCATTACCTTGAGTGACAAGGGTGAGGTGCCACCCAGAGAGAACAACCTCATATGGTTTCATGTACTCACAGATGCTGATAGCTCTTGGATTCTAACTCCAGATCTCCTGAACTCATGATCTACCTTTATATGGTTGGATTACATGAGGACTGTATAAGGTGTTTTTTTTTTTTTACAATGGACAATGTCACAAAGCAGCTTTGCAGAAATCCAGAGGTAGCCTTAGATCCTACTGAGCAAGCAAGAGCTGAGAGTGGAAGTAAATATTTCCCTGTATTGATGTGGGGATGAAACCTTGAGACAAACCAGACTCAAAAGGGACTCCATCCTCTTCTGGGTTCCACTGAATAGTGGGATTATAAATCATTACCATATACAGTCTCATAGAGAAGGGAAATCGTATTAAATGGATTAAAAGAACACTTGGCATTACCATACTGTGAATAGGAGAGAGAGTATGTGTGTGTGTGTGTGTGTGTGTGTGTGTGTGTGTGTGTGTGTGTGTGTGTGTGTGTGTGTGCTAAATTATGCATGTGGTTTCAGGGAGAGAAAAGACTCTTTTTGGGATCTCCTTGAAAATAATGCAAACAGAACACAGACACTAACACCTATAGACACCTATAGACACCCAAACATTCTGGCTCAATTGTGTATAATTGCTTCTTGGAGAGCATAAAGGGCAGGTCTGGTTGGAGAAACTGCTTCTAATCTCACTACTAAAGGCTATAAGGATAATATAAGAATATAAGATGAAGAATGGGGTAATATTGATCTCATAGCACAGATGTAGGCAGGAATGCATATAAGTCTCTTTTAATGGGTTCAGTCATAACTGTGAATGTGACAAGGTTGAAAAAGCACAATCATCAAGTGAAATACATTATATTTGGTATGTATGTATTATATGTATGTACTATAGCACTGGGATGTAAGTGGGTCTTTTTGTTTGTTTTACTGCAGGCTGAATTCCAACATGAGGGTGTGGATTGTCTTCCTTTTGTGCCTTGCTGGAAAGGCCCTGGCTGCCCCAGTAAGTTCACTCACTGTCTTTCATATTTATCATATTCATGTGGATTCCGATATTCCAATATTCCTATTCATGTGTCCCTAGGGTAGGGTAGGAATAAAAACTACAGACCCTTAAAAAATTGTAAAATAAATAAATAAATAAATAAAAAAATATATAGTGTCCATGTATGTTTACTCCGGGTTCTCCAGTTTCCTCCCACAGTCCAAAGACATGCACGTTAGTTTGATTGGTGTCTCTAAAGTGGCCCTAGTGTGTGTGT
>JAOVVG010000037.1:14622232-14638128 GCA_028566375.1 Leptodoras nelsoni | reverse complement strand
CGCGACAGCGAGCGAAGAAATTGTGAATAAAAAAGGAAAGGTCAGCTCACCAGTGTGGCAGTTTTTCAGATTTTTTTTCAGTCGGACCGTACTCAGACCAATGTTGTCTGCAAATTGTGCAGGACTCAAATTTCTATGCTGACTTTATATTGCAATCAGTGTTACTGTACTGGCAGCTGTCAGGTTTGTTACTTGTTACTTTGTTACTATGTTACTTTTTTTGGTTTATGAAACACATACTTCAAAGCATTTTATGAAATGCTTATATCGTGATACAGTTTTTAGCCATATCGCCCAGCCCTAGTTAATAGGCAAACAATGTACTTAAAAAACAAACAACAAACACAATAGACGTAATACATGTAAAGTCACCATTGCTATGGAGAATGTGTTCAACTGCCTGGAACAGTGAACCTCCAAAATACAAATAACAGCAATAACAGCAAAGTCTAAATGCAATAAATGGTGTATAGGCCACCAATGTGCTAGGGGATGTTTTAAAATAGTGCTTATGATATTAAGAAAAAAACGTAATAATGTAGAGTGTAAATAAGAGAAGGTTATCTGTAGCTTTGGAGGACAGAACATTTGTAGCTTTGACAGTACACACAAGCTGCTTTCTCCTATCTCCTGTTGTTTTGGTCAGTGGATTAAAATCTGCCTCAAGTAACTCAATTAACAGATAAAAGTATCTTTTTGTAAATGCAAATCTAATTGTATTCAATGTACCTGCTTTGAAAACCCAGAATTCAAGTACGCACTTGAACAATTGCTGCCTGTTTTAAAATGACATATTATTTTGTTATCAGTGTCTCGTCAAAACAGATGAAAAATCTGCTCCAAAAATAAGCAGTAAATCAGCCTAACAGCCTAAACAGACAAGCATAAGCTATCTGAATTCTGAATGGATCCAGCAGTAAGGATTAGATCTTGACAATATAAGACTTGTCACCTTATGCTATACAACACGTTCCCATTTTTCGAGATCCTCAGCAGCTTGTTGTCAGTGGTAACCTCATGGAAATTGGCACCCTTTTCATTGGCAAAGAACAAATCTGGCTTCCAAATGGAGTCCAACATGGAAGGGTCAAGATCAAGGGAGTCATCGGGGTATTCACTGTAAGCCAGTCGGGGGTCATTCCACTGCTGTCTCAGGAAAATATTCACCCTGTAATCCTGTAAGACAACAGAAGCTATGTCAGCAGATCAGAACTGAGAGGGTACACATCCATTCCATTCTAGCTACCATGATTAGTGCTATGAAACTATGACACATCAGCTATGTTTTATCCACTATATTTCTTAGAGATGGTTGGGAAGACAGAGCATTTGTAAAACCTGAGGGAGGAACAAGCTTTGTTACGCACATAATCTCAAACAAAATCCACATGAAATGTGTCCACAATCCAACACGAACTTACTGAGAAATCAGTTTAATAAGATTAATAAGATGCTCATCACAAATGTATTACATTCTTAAACATAAAGACACCAGAAAGGGTTCATTAGAGCAACATCATAGAAGGGCTTTTCTTGGTTACTGAAATACTTATTTTTGGTATCCTACAAAGCTATTTTTAATCCTTAAGCACCCTTTCAGTTCATCATTTCTGAGCCATTATTTGTCTGTCACAAAGAATGAAATGCTCATTTCCACTACCAAGCTTTTACATTTACTGAAGTAATTAAGTCTGTTTAACTTTATTTTGAAGCTGCTTATTGCTTTTAGGCCACATACTTAATTAGATCTTTTTATACATAAAGCAACGAGGCTCTTAGAGTTTCTACATATTTATGTTTCACAATTAAATATAGTACATTGGTTTGCAGAACCACAAAAAATAGCATTAGATCATCTAGAACTTTCTACTTTATGAAAGTCCTCGATTTCTCATGTTGGTATTTCAGCGCACATGAGCACAAAACACAAGGAAAATAACACCTACAGTAAATTCCCATCAACACACATCATTTCTAACTAACTAGAGTAATGGCTTTATTTGGGAACAATTTCACTGGGTTATGTTGACGCCTTTTAGTTTTTCATATATGTATTCAGAAAAATAATTGCAAAGTGACACACTTTGACAGACTGTTCATCAGTAAAAAACACTGAGGGCATGGTTGCTTGCTTGATATTTTGAGTTATTCAGCCATAAAGTCTACAGCAAGTGACTGTATTTCCTGTTTGGTTCATAATGCAGAGGGATGCCTCAGTTCTACATCACTGTGGCAAACTCTGTATTAATTTTTAACTGAGCGGCTCGACACAAGAGGTTGATATAATGAGATTTACTGAGTTGTTGTTGTTTCATTGACTAGCTGTCTGAGTGCATCTTTGTCAGACACCTAGTTGCCTGTATGTAGCGAATATATTTCTATCCTGTCATTTTTTTTCAAAATGTGAAATTCTATGCAATTCTGGAGGATTTTGTAATTTCCATTTTTTATTTATATTTTTAGTTTTATCCTGCGAGTCCATCTGTGTTTTCCACATTGCACTACTTACCTGTAGAGAAAAGTCCAAGTGAATCCCAGTCCTTGTGTAATCAATAAATTGGGCTTTGACTTGCATTATCTAATCACTCAACTTACTGGCCTGCTAACAACGTACTAGTTCTATTGGGATTGTTTGTATAAAATAGTATTGAAGAGGCTCGAGGAGGCAGAGATTGCAGTAAAAGATCCACAAATGCATTAATATGAATGGAAAAAATGAAATCTTTAAAATATACCAAGAAGAAAAAGGAGTTCTTTGCTATTTGGACAAATCATTACAATATATATATAATATATACAGTTAATAAATTAACAGTTTTATGGAAACTTGAGTCCTGAGGAAAAATGTTATGTTGGACACCGTAACCCCAGTAAAAGCCGAGGTAATTTACCCAAAATCTTGTCTTCATTGTCCTGCTCTCAAGCCAAGCCATGCAATTGTATTGTTTCTGCTCAGTAATGTACCTTATAATGACTTACAAGCATCTGAGAAAGTATACCAGGTGACCTTTGCTAAAGCATTCAGCCACAACGTTGCAGAGCAATTATCCTAATGCAAGCAAATTTCTAAATATTTCAATAGAGTAGGATGGTCTGTTTCAGGATATTTGATTTGTTCCTCCAAAAAAAAAACAATCAGTGCAGATGGGATAGCAACCCTCATTGATTTTTTGCCTTGCCATTATTTTTCCCTTTATAATAAACAAGCCATGACAACTGTAAACTAACAATCAACTTCTTGATAATAAACAGTCCATGAGCAGTGTAAAATAACAATGCGCAAACACATCAGGCTAGAAATGAACACACTCATACAACATCATGACCTCAGATGATTGATCAGCTTTTCTGATTGCATACTTCATGGTTTGTATTGTCTACCAGGCCTATCTTGCTGTCCATTATTGCAGGCAAACTCTGGACAGAGAATGAAAGCCTAAAGAAAAGGGTATGCTTTTAAGTCATAGCTTTTTTTTCCAAACAGAATGATCTAGGAAACAAGTATGCAGTGGGCATGCATTCATCAGCATAAAGTAAAGGGGGAAAAGGGCCTCATATTTCCCGCTATGATTTCTCCAGGCTAAGGAGACTGATTTATGACAACAGCCAACACATAATGTGATTCAAGCTCAAGGCTAAGATCCCTTTCTGACGGTGACAGATTAGAAAAAGTTTGGCTGTTTTCATGGCTCTACTTCAACTACTACCAGTAACAAAGGGGAGACTCACTCACTCACTCATTCACTCACTCACTCATTCACTCACTCACTCACTCACTCACTCACTATTCTACTTGAGAAATTGAGGAGCGGGTAAACTAATTAAATGGCCCTTCCCTGAGCCGCAGGTCTCCTAAACAGTGTAAATAATGTGGCTAGCAGCAGTCTAGGGGGAGATGTTGGTCCCAGTACTGGTCAGGAACTGTTTTGATCATTACAACACAAAGCATGGTTCTCAGCAGCCAAATCAGGTTATTGATGCCATTCTCATTTGTAGCACCTTGCTCCTCCTGCTCGTTTAAACATCAGTGTCAGTGATTTAGATCGATTTGTCTGGATGTAGAGAAAAGCAGTGCAAAATACCGCATTTGTTTTGCACGAGCTACTCCTGTGGGCTGCAGCATTTTTTGGTCAGTTCAGCAGCGACTGAGCAGTAAAGCTTGGCTCATTCAAGCCTTGGCATCAAAACTACTTGTGTAGCTCTGCTGGAGGCATTTGAGAGTGCTTTGAAGTGCTTGTGAAAGGGTGTGAATTGTTATCTGCAGGCTTGTTTCAGCTTCAACCACAGTGTTCATAAGTAGGTCTGGGATGTCAAATTTTCTACCGATTTTTTTAATTTAAAATGTATTTTTTAAAATATTATACAGTTTCTTTCCTGGCAGTTTATGACCTATATATATAATGTTTTCATGATTTTTTTTATTACCCTTAGGCATCATAGTGTATAGTGGCCATTTTGATGTGTCAGATTCTGTGTTTATCAAAGTACTCAGTCATACGGGTTATGAACAGAACACATAAATGTCTACAGTCGTTTATATTAATCATGATATTTCAAACAATAGGTCGGCGCCTTTATTCAACACTGCATTTAACATGGAATTATGCACATGTACCAAATATCGGTTCTACTGAGAAACTAGCATGTGCAAAATCCTCATTTAACCATTTTAAGCCAAGAAACAACTTCAACTGTACCAAGAAGAAACTGTACTAAGATTTATATTGTAAACATGTTTAGAAAGCCTCCTACGAAAGAATACAATTATATTAATGAGTTATGTATACATTCAAGAATCTTCTTCACTTCCATCTACTTCCTGAAAGCATAAGATAATTCATTCTAATCAAAGGTTAATATTTTTAAAATATATATATATATATAAAATATTTTTAAAGTTAATATTTTCACTGTACATTTTTGTTGATATAAATGAAATTGTGAATCTCTAAAAAAATTTAAAAGGAAGTCTTGCTGGTAGGGAAACGCCATTTAATAATATAAACAATACAAAGTGTATATTTTGAATCATATTTAAATGTATAGCAAAAACATTTTAAATGTTTAAATGCATTAAATATTTCACTACAGTTTAATTGAGTGAATATGTGTGCAGTTTTTTTTACACATTAACAGACATTTTGCAATCGGTTCTTGGCCATCAAAAACAAAAATAATAGCGGATTGCATATCGAGAAAACCAAAAACTGTAGAATTTGATACTTATTATGAAAAAATAATCATTTTGCTCACCATTGTTGTTTCAGCAATGGATCCAAAACTGTTAATAAAAATGTTGCATGTTACATTCACGGGCGGACCTGTAAAATAAATGCAAAAAAGAATATATCAGTCATGTCAGGTAGAATATTAGCCAAGTAGGTCATTACAAACAATGAATAACACAGCTTAATTTAAGGTTTACTATTTAAAAGCTACGATTCTTGCGACTTACCCGGTGCTTAAGACAAGCAAAAGTCAAACAGAAGCCCGTTTACGTAATGCATTATAAAAAACAGTATCTTTCTAAACATTATTTTACAATGTGATGGTCTTTGTCCGGCTGCTGTAGGATACCTTAATACCAGATTTAAAATAATTCACTGAGAGGACAGTATCAAGGTTAGAGGAAATAATTCAATGTTGCTGTGACCCTCCTTGCTGGACCTGAATACTTGCTCGTACAAGCATTAATAAGATTAGACAATGAGTGGAACAGACTTTCAATGAAACCTGGGCTATGCTGTAAACAAGCAAGCCAATATTGTTTAGATGAGTCGTGACGTCCGTGTCTATTGTATAAAGAATGACTGCCAAGGTGCTCTCTTTTCTGGGGCATTAAAATGATTAAAAATAGTCTTTGCCAGACAGGCACTAGTCATTCAATATAACTCGTGTTCGCTGCAAAAGAAACGAAAGCAAAGATCGTCTTTCTCTACATACAATTCAGAGTGACACATCTCATAAATGCTGTTCACCTGTTCCAGATTTCTGATACAGCCACGCAGGCCTGCTGAACAGCCTGTTAAAAAAAAAAAAACCTTTCCATTTCTTCTCACTGTCCAAAGCTGTAGAGCATCTTAGGCTGCTGAAAAAGAAGATTACTGGAAAGTAGCATATATCGGTTTGCACAGGAGTGCCGTTTTCATTTCTTTTTGGCTGTGAATTTCCCATAAAAATTTAAATAAAACGAGTCTTCACCCTGAAGAAATTGCTACTTTATTCTTTAACTTAATCTTCTCTAATATAAAACAAAAATGGGCACAGTATCAACATTAAATGTAGCTCCGTTTTATAATACACAACAATTCATTCAAAAATTAAACATTTGTTTCAGCGTTTGGATCAGTATCAACATGTTTGAGCTACATATGTACATTACAAGGCTTCTTATCCTTCCACACTCCCTTCACTGGCTTATGTGCTGCTTAGAATAATTTGTCTTTTCATGACATTCCTTGCCGTGTGTGACGCAGTGCTGGGGAGGGCTAGCGTCCTTGCTGCCTATGCGGTTTATTCCCCACCTCCTCCAATGAGAAGAGAGAGTCTGTGCTCATTAACTGTAAGACCGGGGTGACTCATCTCCCAGAATGATTTGTTTTACTACATTTTTTTGCCAAATGATCTGGGCAAACCTGCAAACACGCACAGCAGCCATAAAAGGAAGTCTTTTTTTTTTTTTCTCGGCTTCTCCGTCCCAGTGAATCGAAGCCTCATTTCGGTGGCATATCTCCACACCCTTTTTTGCAGAATGACGGTAGTTAAGAGGCGTCCCACGTTTCACTGCGCTTCCATATATTGCAGGATCATAAACACAACACGCTGGCTCTTAAAAGGCAGTTTTGCCCCTCCTAAAGGAGAACCGATCAGAGAAAGCTTGGTTTTGGAAGCATCACTGCTCCTGGCTATGAGCAACTGAGTTCCTCAAAAGTGCAATGAAGAAATTCAGAAATTCATTATTCTGATTCATTCCTGCAGTAGATCACTTTTCCCGGCTTCCTCCCGGGGTGAATGTAACCTTCATGGGTTGCAGACAAATGACATAGTTCCTCTCAGATGCAAATACGGAGGAGAAAGGAGCATGCCTAGAGACCAGTCGCTATTTTATTAACCAACACTGCAATCCAGCAGCAAGGTGACTTGTTTATAGCCATCTCCTCCAGCTGCATCAGCCAACTCATCAATACCAATGTTAGCACACAGTAAAGCTTTAAGAATGATATCAAACCCCCAAAACCAATCAGCGCCCCTCCCCAGTTTTATTAGGGATTATCATGCCTGGGCTGATGTGACTGCATGACAGCCCTCTAAAAGCAAATCAAACTAATTTATTACGATAAACTTGCGCTCAGGATGCCTCTTGGATAAGTGGATTGCCACTGAAGAAAATGCGCCACATAAATAAAAAAAATCTTAATGATATTGCTTATGTTAAAAAAAAGAGCTGCTCTCAGCAGAATCACAATGCCCATGGCACATTAAATATTCATATCACCCAGGCTGTACCTAGAAGGTGTTGGCAAGGCAAGTTTTTATTGAACTAATAAACAGGATATTGCCCACATGCATAGACAAGTGGAGCACAGCTCATTTTGGCTTCTCTGAAGACGAGAAAGCAACACGTTCTCCAGCTGTCTCACCCAGAACTTTATGCTGCTGTATGTCAGTGCTGTGTTAAATGGCAAAGGTTCTGTTCTCTGTGAGTTAACTCAAAGCACTGTGTGTTTTTTTTTTATTTCAGGCTACTGTGATACAGAAATCCAAGCTGATATTTCATAAGGGATGAAAAGAAAAGGTTCAAATTCAAGCTGGATATAGCCCAGTTTTGTGTGAAAAGGGAATGCAAATCATGTAAACACATTTTTCCCCCTCTGCATCAGAAAGCAAGGGATTTGATGTTAATGTGGGAAAATCCATGCAGGGTATTTTTCAACAATTTCCCAAAGTATCATTCATGGTGAATATCATTATATTTAGATCCCTAGTGTGAACTCGACCAAATATTTTAATGGCTTTTTATGCAATGCAATTACTGCAGCTGTGTCCAAACAGCTTTTTCTCACCAGCTATACGAATCCAGCAAAGTGTGATCACTTCTGGTAGACTCCTATGTTCAAGCATTCTGCCTAGAAGTATTCGACTATTTCTGCATTCTGTTTATACCACAAGAGCATCCAGATAAGAAGCGAGATTAGGACACAGCCTGACCATCCATCATTGTATATTTCATTCTGCTACAGGCAACCCCCCCACCATTAGAAAGATTGTATTAAAATTCATAAAAGCAGGGCTGCTGTGGGCCAGGCTGAGTGAACAGTCTGAGCCGGCAACGTCACACTCCTGAAAGTAATGACAGGTTGCTAAATCACCAGAGTCCCTTCGCTGCCCCTGAGGCTAGCACTGACTGACATGGGGACATGACAGCCTTGTGCATGGAGAGGGACATAAATCAATAGGAGGGCCATGGCATGCAGTTCGGGATAGAGAACAAATTGACTGCAGTGTGATTATACTGGCTTACGAGCCTAGTTTTTTCCCCAGATCAGATGAAGTATAGGATGATATGGTCAGCGATGTAGTGGAGGTGTTTACTCTGAGACTGCATATATGGTTTTAACACTGGGGGAACATATACAATTGATGCATAGCTGTTGTGTAGTGTAAAAGATCAGCTCTTCTCCATTTGAGACTGGGGAAGCATACTACTTATTGTAGCCCATTTCTGTGTTGTATTTATACTTAGAATAATTCAAACAAAACTAAATTCTATCATTAATACCTTATTGGGTCCATAAGTATACACAGGCCTATATGTGGCTAAAAACAAGAAAAGGCTCAATTCTATTTTCAAATTAGGGATTTGTGCCAACGTTTCAAAATTGCAAATCACATAAAAAGGAAACAGCATTTTTAAACTGGCTGATAAGCACCATGACTGAAGAAGCTTTTCACTATGTTGTTATAGTGTAGCTCATGATCTTAGGGGATTACTGCAGAGAAACTTCCTATAAAGCACCTTCATAATGCAAAAAAATAATGCATGTAAAAAACAAAACAAAACAAAAAAAAACTCATATCTGTCACTGCACTTTTGGCAAAGACATAATCATTCAGTGTGATTCTCTCTGGGCTTAAAGAACCCTTAAAAAAATACAATGATCCTTCACAGAAAAAAAAGACATCTATCTCTTAAAACAGAAAATGTTCCCCTGCAGGGAAAACTTCCCCCGCATCTGATGAAAACTCAAAATAATTCAGCCTAAAGCAATCAGTGTAACTCTTGGAGACATATAGCTTCTCTTAATGTTTCACTGTCATGATGCCCTCATGTATAATTTATCCTAATTATCAAGTGATAAATGGTGCATCACAATCAAAATGAAAATGCCATGATGCGTTAAGGCATTTGACTTTGATATACTGTCTGCAGCAACATGACGTGCACTGCACTGAACTGACATTTATTTTAAAATGAACAAAATATAAGGAATCAAAAACAAAGGATCACTATAGTTAACAATAGACACACAAGCAGAAGCTACTCATTTTATTACAAATATTATACTGCTATAATAACAAAGAGAATCAAATTTAGAAACCAAACTCAAATTTTTTCCAGGTTTTTGAACAGCCCCTTGTAGGGGAGCCCTGGTTATTCAGGTCCACATTACCTATGAGCCAATGCTTCCAAAAATGTGTCCCAATTCAGGGGCTGCTTTCTTCGAGGGCTGCATTTTAAGACCGATTACGGCGTAGCGGTGCAACTAGGCTATCCCATTTCAAAGGCGCCTTCGTAGGTGACAGAGAAATGCGGCCTTCTTTTCCATGGCAACAAAATGTCCAACGGGTGTATCCTTCACCAGCCAACACTAGTTTCTCCATCTTCTTGCTAAGTGACATTTCATGGCAAAATGTAAAGGGCGGGAACAGTGGTGTTGTAACGCAAGAAATCTCCCATAGTACGTAGACCATCGTAGACCACATGCTTCAAAGGATGCAGCCTCTGAGGACACAGTTCAGCCTCTGGGACACAGTTCAAGTATGTATTCCTTTAGGCTGGACCAGCTCTAGCTGAGAGGGACAAACACCTGATGGGAAGGGCAAAGTTCCAAATGGGAGGTACAAATCTCCAAATGGGAGGGGCAAAGCTCCAAATGGGAGGGACAAAGCTCCAGATGGGAGGGACAAAGCACCATATGTGAGGGACAAAGCTCCAATTGGGACAAAGCATCAAATGAGAGGGACAAAGAACCAAATGGGAGGGACAAAGCTCCAAATGAGAGGGACAAAGAACCACATGGGAGGGACAAAGAACCAAATGGGAGAGACAAAACTCTAAATGGGAGGAACAAAGCTCCAGATGGGAGGGACAAAGAACCAAATGGGAGGAAGAAAGCTCCAGATGGGAGGGACAAAGAACCAAATGGGAGGGACAAAGCTCCAGATGGGAGGGATAAAGCACCAAATGGGAGAGACAAAGCTCCAGATGGGAGGGTCAAAGTGCCAAATGGGAGAGACAAAGCTCCAGATGGGAGGGTCAAAGTGCCAAATGGAGGGTCAAAGCACAAAATGGGACAAAGCACCAAATGGGAGGGACGAAAATCTAAATGGGAGGGACAAAGCTCAAAATGGGAGAGACAAAACTCCAAATGGGAGGGACATTTCTGTGCGTTTTCTGTGACACCGGGTACAGTGTATTTGCTACGTTAATTAAACATAATTATCCTGATGATAATTAAAAAATAATTATATTGAAATTGGCCCAGCCTGCAGGAATACCCCACTCAATGCTTCAACTGAGGTAAATTTAACCAGGAGCAAAGCCAGAACATGCTGAGGTAAAAATTTTTAGCCACAAGCTAAAAGAGAATTTACTAAGGTAAAAATGATTAGCCAAAAGCTAAAACAGAATTAACTAAGGTAATATTATTTGCCAGAAGCAAATAAAAATATACAGAGACAAAGTTCTTAGCCAGAAGCTAAAACAGAATTTACTAAGGTAACAATAATAGCCAGAAGCTAAAACAGAATTAACTGAGGTAATATTATTAGCCAGAAGCTAAAACAAAATTTAATGAGGTAACAATAATAGCCAGAAGCTAAAACAGAATGTACTGAGGTAAAATTATTATCCAGAAATTAAAACACAATGTACTGAGGCAAAACTATTAGCCAGAAGCATAAGCAAAATTTACTGAAGTAATATTATTAACCAGAAGCTAAAACAGAATGTAGTGAGATAACATTATTAGCCAGAAACTGAAACAAAATGTAGTGAGATAAAATTCTTAGTCAGAATCTAAAACAGAATGTTCTGATGCAATATTTTTAGCCAGAAGCTAAAACAAAATTTACTGACATAAAATTCTAAGGCGGAAGCTAAAAGAAAATGTTCAGAGCTAAAATTATCATCCCAGAATCAAAAACAGAACCTGCTGTTGTAAATGTATTAGCCGGAAACGAATACAGGCATTATAACATACTGAGGTAAACTGTTCATCCACATGTCAGTCAGAATGCAGTGCTTAAGATAGTTTGCTAAATTCTAACACTTATTGGACTTCAGTAGGCAAAAACAATATTTGCCCACTAATTTTTATAAATTATACATTAGAAATTCTCAAGCATTTCTCTAATGTTATGTATGACTACATACCAGGTCTATGTAACAACGTACACAGTCATGGCCATAGTCATCCCCGCTGAGGTGCCAATAGCACTGGCAAAATAAACTACTCCATCTTAATCAAATCTGCTATTCAAATATTAAACATTCTGATATCTTAATGTCTATAACTAACCAAAAACAGTACTTACAAAACCAGTGTAGAAATGTCAGATTAATGATAAAAAAAACGTATATATACTATTTCCAGGAGCATTTGTGAACGTTGTTTCTATAAGGTTTCTATAAGGAGTTCTGAGGGGGGGAAATGATAATTAAAAAACTGCATGGTGTATGAAGAATAATGCGCACTAAGGTGATCTGGGGATGCTGATACAATGACCATCAATTTGATAGCATTGCGCACTTAAACATATCCTTGAGGCTCTGAATTACTCAACACCAATCTGTTGGGTTTGGGAACGAGCCATGTATACAACATCCTGAACTGTTCTTGATAAAGCTAAAGAATAAGAGCGTAATAAGGATTGGATGCCAGTGCTGAGCCAACAGGGCTAGGACTGCAGTTGGTGCTGAATCTGCTTCTTTATTCTTAACACACACACACACACACACACACACACACACACACACACACACTGCTCAGACATTTAAGCAATCCAGCTTTATGCCAATAAATTATTTGACTTTGAAATTCTACTTGGATATTTCATAACCAAAATATTCAGATTTTCCACAATTATAAAAAAAAATATATATAATTTATATAATTTAATTTATATTTTTTTATAAAAAATTATTTAATTGAAAAAAAATCGGTGGTGCAGCAATACCTTTGACTTGACATAGACTTGAAGGTAAACAACATTCAACAATGCTATTATTTTGTATAAGTATCAGTGACATTTATGGCAAAAAATATATGACATACAAATCATTAATGCTCTGCTCAGGATATTTTCAGCTCATGCGCAAGATATTAAAAAAAATTAGCACTGACACTAAAGAGACAGAGAAACATCTGGATCAACATACGTATATGCAGATACTCAGCCATAAAACAAATAAATGTGTGGTCCTGAAACACACACACACACATCTCATAGACCACTGTATGCCAGAAACCTCACACAGTCTTGCTACTGCTTGTTATTTTGCTATAGGGACATCACTCCAGGCACATTACCTACTAAGATTGACTAGTCCTGGATAAAGAAAAAGGAAGTACCTTTCTTGTGAGTACCATCCGATTTGGGGCCTTGTGGGTCTAATGAAAAAAAGATCAGGATTAAACATATAATATTCTAACATAAATAACGTTATGCCCTAATTTTCTCTGCAGAAACAACAACAGAAGAGAAAAAAGGAAACATAAGAAGCATGGCCCAATCCTTCAGCTAGGTTACTTTACCATACACTTGTGCTTTGAAGTGTATGGCATGGAAGACTAGGGCCAACATACTAAAGGCAATAGCAGGTAGGATGCACTTATTTGTCCAGAAATCAGCGGGCAAGAAGAAGAGGTGATGCAGAGAAATGAAAAGAGGGGTGTGGGGGTGTGCAATGCAGATCTCATTACAGGAGGCAAAGGTGGGTTAGCAAAATGCACTAAGAGATGCAATTACATTATAAAGAAGGGGAAATGCAAAGACTACATGTCAAACTGACTTCACTGAGCTTTGTGGGTAGCTTTTTCATTTTTCTTGGCTGATAAATTGCAAAAAGCCAATTTCTTTCATTCTTTCCTTAAGGCTCATTTGCTTCCCTTTGGTAGTATATAATCCTTTCAGATAGCAGAACTGTGTCAGATGATGTGAAATTACTTTGAAGTATAGAAAGCCATGAATGCTCTGACCATTCTGTAGCATTTCTTCCCTTCATCACAGCATGTGATCTATCAGATTATGGCATTTTCCCTTATAGATTTCAAGCAGGCAGAGGTTAAAAGCTCCAAAATGTGACTTTAAGTTTGAAAAACAAATGTATCGGGAATCCAAAAATCGTTCCAAATTCCCATTAGTATATTTGCCTGTTATACACATGCACTAATGATATTTTCAGAACATCTGCAGACACAAAATGAGTCTAGTGTACACATGTATATGGCTGTCATATGAATTGATACATATAGAACAATTAAGAATTGTTTTTTAAACGACATGACACCAGTGACTCTAAAATACTAAAATAAGAATATCAAAATCAACTGATCAATCAATATCAATAAATATAAAAAAAACACATATTACGAAGAGACTTGTATTCCCACTTGTTTAACAAAAGCAATTACATTGGACATTATAGGAACACGGAATATGCAATTTCTGTGGACATGCACAAATATATGTATATGCACATGTCTATACTTCATACAGAAAATATCATACATCCGTCATGAAAGGCAAATTCATCATTATCTGCCTGGTGAGAAATGGAAATCTGCCTGCAGGAAAGATTCTTGTTGACTGCAGTAATCCGTCTGCGTAACTTGCAAGGGAACTCAGTCGTAAAATGAACTGCAATTACTTGGCATAAACATGAACTACTGCAGACAGCTGACTTAAGCTTTGTAATGGGAGGCATTTTTCCTTCTATCATGCTACCAGACCAGCAATCCCCTGTGCCAACATAATCCTGTAGATTCAAAGAGGCGTATCCTTTGTGAGGAGGATCTGTATGACCTATTTGAGCCTCAATATCTGCTTTGACTGGGCTTTGTAAAAGCTACATATTATAGTCTTTGACTATCTCCAAAAGAGCGTAAAATAAAGTCCCTTTATGAATGTCAGCCAACAACAGTGTAAACAGATGCTGTGTAAAACCTATTGAAAGGCAGTGCATAGGAAACAGAACTAAATGGCACGGTGTTAGCTGTGCTTTTAAGATATTAGTTTTTATTTATTGCTTTAGTTTTCTTTTATTATTCAGAACCCTGGGATCTCAAGTGGCTCAACAGATGATACCAGAGGCATCTGTGTTCAGGAGTCCCTGAGTGCTCTCAGGAAGGGAGGGATGGCATATTCTCTCTCTCCCATATCAATAATAGTGACACTAGTCAATCATGGGCATCTCTGAACTCATGCATACAGAAGTAGGCAGGAGCACTTTCCCCAGAGAGTCACACCATCCACTGATGTTGCCTCAGCAGCAGATCGAAAAGATGCAGTAGTGATAGCCCTGATGAGTAAAAATCAGGGAAAAAGACAAAAGAAATCCAGAACCGTAAACACAAATAAAATACAGAATAAAAAATTTCATACATCTTCAAAACCCAGGAGAAAGTACATGCATTCAGACTACTGCTGCATTCAAAAGGTCCACCTGTCCACTCACTCACTGCATAGAACACCCACTCGGGGATAAGTGTAGATTATAGTGCAATTATTCACCATATATTCTTAATTACAGTTTTTAAATATTAATCCAAAAACAGCACCAGAAATATTCAAATTTTAGACTGAGCAACCGAAGTTTCTCAAATACCGTTTCCGGTAGTCGTTTTAATAATAATTATTGAAATCCTGCTGCTCAGCCAGAGGAGGAGACGAGCCACTGCACGGTCGTCTGAGGAGTATAATGCTCACCATGCCGGGTGCAAAATCTCATTAGCTAGCAGCTAACATTAGCGCAATGCATGACTGTCAACTGATGTAGGATACAGCCTGTGCACACTACATTTTGCTGTGCTGTGTGACAATTTTGTAGGGCATTATATAGTGTAAATTTAAAGTCGAGATTTTAAACAGCGCTACAAAATGGCTGATTCACTATGTAGTGGGTGAGTGGACATTTTAAATGCAGCTTATGATTGGTTAAATGCTGAGTCTGATATCTTTGAAAGCATCTGTTTTTCCCTGGGAATCTTTTTGCCTAATTTACACAAAATTTTTTATTTTTGAATTTCAGGGATTTAGATTTAGGGATTTAGGGCTCTGGAGTTTAAAAATCTGAAATCTTATCCATAGCAATTTAAAAACAATACATGTAAATGTATTAAATATACCAAAAAAACATTTTTTATGTGATGTGTACAGTACAGGCCAAACGTTTCGACACTCATTCAATGCGTTTTCTTTATTTTCATGACTATTTACATTGTAGATTCTCACTGAAGGAATCAAAACCCAATCAAAAAAATGAACACATGGAGTTATGTACTTAACAAAAAAAGGTGAAATAACTGAAAACATTTTATATTTTATATTCTAGTTTCTTCAAAATAGCCACCCATTGCTCTGATTACTGCTTTGCACACTCTTGGCTTTCTTTC
>JAOVVG010000037.1:14609696-14622132 GCA_028566375.1 Leptodoras nelsoni | reverse complement strand
AAGTCAGGTTACTACACAGCCGACAGCCCTATTGGACAACTGTTAAAATTCATATTATGATTATTTTATAATATTAATTACATTAAGAATGAACTAGTTTTGATGCTTTCAGTGAGAATCTACAATGTAAATAGTCATGAAAATAAAGAAAACGCATTGAATGAGAAGGTGTGTCCAAATTTTGGCCTGTACTGTATATAATTCAAATGTATGAACTGTGTAAAGTACTATTGCTACAATTATTCATAGACACACTGGCAAACTGTACAGAGATCCATACAGGGATCATGCACCTTTGAGTCACCAGAGCTGATTTGCAGCAGCCATGCACACTGACTTCAAACTTGAGCAATAACAGTTACAGAATTAAATTCTCATGGTCAGTAGTGTCTGCAGTCCTGAGAGAGCAAGAGCTTTTATAACAACTTAAAATGTGTATGAAATGTTAAAATCAAATTTACCCTGCTCCCTTTGTACAGGATGACTGCTCTGTCTCACTATATATATTTACTGGCCTGCAGTGTCTTTACAGCTGTGCTTTGGCCTTTCAACATCCCATGAGAAAACAACGATATATCTCCTCCTACCATATGACAGCAAGTGCCGCATTGGAGATATGGTTTAAACTACTTTCTACTTCTTTGATATGTTACATAGACTACATAATTTGGCAGGGGGGAGTACATCAGAGCGATACCTTTCTCCATTTTCTTTTCGGTTTTAGCATTCTTACATTAAGAATGACAGATTTGCCCAGTGAAAAGTATCTCACAGCATATCAGCTCACAACATTATCTCGTTAGATTTTGTAAACAAAACGAACACAGAAACAGGTCCTCCATTTCCAGCTGTATAGGTAGGCTATTCTCCCTCTCATTACAGAAGCTCTCATCAATCAATTATAGTCCAATTACTGAGTGTAGATAGGACCTAAATTAACATCAAGCTCCAGCAGTATATCATAAATCTTTTTTACAGGTTAAGATATAAATGAGGTGGAAATACATAGAGATAATAAACAGTAATACAGGAACAGGAATATCCAGGAAAAAAAACACAAAATCAGATAGTATATACATTGCAAATATAGCAATAACAGACTTTTTTTTACATTTTTACACCTATGCACTATGTACTCACTTTAGAAGTATATTATTTAAAATCTGGATGGTCAGGAGAGATAAGAGTTTGAGATCTAAAGCAACAGAGAACAGAGAACAGAGATTCTGGGCTTCATTGCCCATTTTCATATTCATTGTTAAGGTGAATGAGGAGAGTGAGGTCACATCTACACTGTACTCCAGTTGTTGAAGACTGCTAGCGATTACATCAACACCAGTTTGTAAAAGTTGAACAAAGCCTGTTGTCACTACCTCACAATTTTCCTGACTCCATACCCACAGCAGAAGTGGCATGGAAGAGAAGTGGCTTCTCAAATCAAATCTCAAATCAAAAACACAGCTGAAGAAGATCCTTCCTCAGACAAATTTAAAGGTTCAAAAAATGTAAACGTACACAATTGGAATCATTTGAGTTGGTCATGCCTAAAAGGTTTGTTTTGAATATGGCGAGATGGACATGACTCTTTTTGATAAGATTTTTCTACATTCGGTCCCAGTCATCACCAGTATATTTTTTTCTTCTCATGTTGACACATTCACAGCTTCAGGCCTTTTTCTAGAATCAAATTAGCAGGAGTTGTAGTAGAGTGCTCCTTCACAATAAGAGCTGGAAATAAATGTCTACAGAAGATAGACGGTGTGTGTTCAAAAGCAACCTCTGGCTGAGGACACCATCATGAGTTCAGAGTATTAGATCCCTCACGCAATGAATGTCATTACTGTGCTATACAGCAGAGCAGCCAAAGGAAGGAATGTGAACACTTCCAGCTCAATGTGCTCATATACTCCTGAGTTGACATCCATGACATCCCATTGACTTTCACTGATGTTCATGTGACCATGGCTGCCTCCTGGCTCGCACTAGACAATGAAGTAAATTTCATTTCCTAAAAGTAGTACATTTCAATGGCTGGGGATTAATTAGCATATTTTCTTTCTTTTTTTATTCTTTCCAATTGCAATATTCTTAAAAGCACTGCAAAGTTTTCACAATTATCAAATTCGTCATGAGGTTAAAATATACTCGAGCTAAGATAATAATTGTACAACGTTTAAGCTTAGTTTAGTTGAAAGATGTCAAGCACCCAGTTTGAATCATCACTTCAAATATTGTTGCATTGAGCCATTTCATTCTTAGCAGTTTAAGGTCAGTTTAATAAAATTGCATGATAATAACAATTATAATAATAATATTTAATAACAATGCCCACCAATTTTCTCACTCATACAGGAAAGCACAAGAGGCCAGTAATTTCTGTAGATGCCATTTGCATTTTATGTAAGCTGACAGCCAAAATGTTCATATATAGAGGAAAGGCACCATTTTCTGCTTTGCTGGTGTAATGCTCACATTCCTGGTTGAATAATGTGAACCTTTTCTATGGATTACCTAAACATCTGCATTCATAGGAAAAGAATTTTAATAGAACCTCAAATGTTCCACATTAATTCAGAATCATCTGGATGCAGCTACTTATTTATTAGCTATTACAGCAATAATATTACTATTACACTACCCAAGAAACTAAAACTATGGTTACAAAAGATAATACTGAGCCCTATTATTCTAATTCTTAGCAAGTAAAGCCTAAGAAGGCTTATATAAACAAACGTCGGTAAAACTAAATTGAAAACTGTCACATTCAATTTTCCTAATTACTCTCCCAGATATGAGTTCATACCAACAGGACATTAAAGTGGCAGAGTGTAATTGCTATGATGATTATCCCAGAAAGATTTCTGTGACCATGAGGGATTTCTGTCATAGTGGTCTAATGTAAATCATCTTTGAGTTTGACATATTGTAAATACAAATATTTTATTTTAAGGTCTTGGTTTATTGCAGTGCAGCTACCACATAATGTCACATAATTATAATCGAACAGCATGTGTGGCACAGATGCAAATATTCACACTGTATTAACAGAAACAAAATGGGTTTTCTATTACGGCTTTTTTCAAAGGTTATATCGTACAGCAATCAGCCATAACATTAAATCCAATTGTCTAATATTTTGTAGGTCCCCCTTATGCCACAAAAATAGCTCTGACCCGTTCAGACAAGGACTCCAAAAGACCTCTGAAAGTGTTCTGTGGTATGTGGCATTAGCAGCAGGTCTTTTAGCTGCAAGCTGGGGCCTCCATGGATCTCATTTGTTTGTCCAGCACATCCTGCTGATGCTCAAGCAGATTGAGATCTTGGGAATTTAGAGCCCAAGTTAACACCTTGAACCCTCAAATGTTCTTCAAACTGTTCCTGGACAATTGTTGCAGTGGGGCAGGGTGCATCATCTTCTCTCCAGGTAAGTCACACACACACAATGCCAGCCAGCCACATGATGTAAAAGAAAAGTAACAAGAAGTGATTCATAAGACCAGGCCACCTTTTTCCATTGCTCCATGCTCCAGTTCTGATGCTCATGTTCCTGTTTTATGTGTTTTCTGTGCAGTACAGGGTTCAGCATGGACACTCTGACTGGTCTGCAGCTATGCAGCCCCATATGCAGCAAGCAGTGATGCACTGTGCATTCTGACACCTTTCCATCATAAACAGCATGAACTGTTTTCAGCAATATGTGCTACAGTAGATCTTCTGTAGGATCGGACCAGATGGGCTAGCCTTTACTCTCCATGTACATCAGTGAGCCTTGGGTGCCCATGACACTGTCGCTTGTTCAGTGGTTGTCCTTCCTTGGACCACTTTTACTAGGTACTAACCACTGCATACCAGGAACACTGCACAAGACCAGCTGCTTTGGAGATGCTCAGATCCAGTCATCTAGCCATCACAATTTGAGCCCCCAGCCACCCATTTTACCTGCTTCCAACACATCAACTTCAAGAAACGATTGTTCACTTGATGCCTAATATATCCCACCCCTTTTCACGTGCCACTAGAGTGAGATAATCAACGTTAATCACATCACCTGTCACTGGTTTTAATGTTATGGCTGATCAGTGTATAGTTTTTTTCTAGTGTGAGTAAGCGTGTGATGCTACTATTCATAGGTTTGTCATTTATTAATTTGTGCAAATAGCAAATTCATTTAGTATTAAATATGCATTTGTTCATGACTCATTCCCCTGGAGGTTGATCTGAAATCTGAGTGCACACCTGCAGGATTTAAGTTTTATGGCCCTGACTTCTGGAATACAATGTAATACCATAGTTCCTAGGAAACAAATAAAAGCTGAGCCACAGAGTTTGCACAATAAGAGCCTCACACAGAATGACCCAGTATAGACTGGAGCAGGGGCTATTTTTCAGAGATCATTGGTTTTTGCTGCATCTTAGACAAAATAAGTACATTCTTTGATATACTTATACAACTTAAGTATTAGTTTAAAAAACGTAATCTAAACTGCAATCAAATATTAAGGAGCTTAATTATTTAGGAGCAGAGCTTCAAAATGTATCAAAACTGCAAAATGCATTTAAAAACCAGCCTTCAATGTAGCAGAACACTTCTGCATGCAGCACGAAACAACAGCAACCTTAGCTATGAGCAAGGTTAAGATGCACGCCATCACAAAACCGGTGAAATTCTTTCCTATCAAGCAGCTTTAACAGTGAAGACAGTATAAATGACATTCTGGAATTCAGCACTTTTACCTGAGAGTACCTCAACTGTTTAAGAAAAAGCAAAAAAAAAAAAAAACAGTTGTACTTTTCTTTGAAAGTCTATTGTTCTATGTCAATTCTTTATATAGAGTCTTGCATCTTGTTTGAGTCATTTCGAACCCTCTTATCCCACATATCACACCAAACACACCCCACACACACATACACACACACACACACACATACACATACACACTCAGACACCACCCCGTGCACTGTCTTAGGACACCGCTGTAAAGTTACAGGCCATGTACAGGAATGTAACCAGCTTAGGAAAAGCCTTATAAGGAACAGCCTCTTAAAGTCTTAAGCAAAGATTATCACAGGGATCATTTCCAAAAATGAATAGAAATGAAAATCCAATTTCACATGCTAATTTTTTGTCATGCTTCGCTGCACTGAAATATGGACATAGCTTTGCTGTTCCATTCACATGCAAATGCAGTTTTTCAGTAAATCTTGGGGATTGTAATTCAAACTTGACTAGGCACCATACACAACACACTCACAGAATTTTTACACTGATTTTTTTCTTTTTTTTATCTGACACCTTATTTTCTACAGGAAACCCAGTAAAGCTTGAGCATTTCAGCATATGGCAGAGACATTGTGGATCAATAGCACAATTGATCACTTGCTTCCGTAGCTTTTTTCTTGACCAGTGATCAACGGTCGAAATGCACTTTACTTAAATATGCAATTTGGAATGAATCCCCAGCTCTAAAAGACACATGCCCAAGCATTTCCATCTATTCAATCCAAGCCACAGCTTGGCTACATTCCTGTGTTTTTTGCCGGTGTCTATAGCTGCACCTACCTTTAAAATTAGGTCTGATTCTTGCATCGTACCCAGACACTTTCCCCATGAGTTTGTCCAAGAATTCTGAAGGGGGCATTGGGGAGGCAGCTTTCCGTGCTGCAGCTTGCTGGGATGCTGCCAAGCTGAAAAATAAGACAGAGAAACAGAGGCAGGTGTGTTAAAATGTGTACAGCCTTTTTTAAGTGTGCAGAGAGGACAACGTATTAAGAGGGTAATTAAGAGGGTATTTGTATTACATGTTTTCAGACATTGCAAAGAAGACTTTACAAATAAGGCATGCCATCGACCCTATTGTACTGTATATTTTCCCTTTAACCTAACTGGCTGTCCTCAGATAAATTTTCCAATTACATTTTCATTTCTATTCTATATATATTCTATATAACTTTTTTATATTCTCTGCAGTACCTCCATGATAGTTTTATTGTATAATATAATGAATAAATCCTATAACAGAATTTTTTAGTAATAAGTCAAAAAAAATGTTGAAACAGGTTAACTGACTAAAACATTCCTACTGTTATCAAGTGTGATGCTCTGGGCACCTCAAATTCACACCCATATGTGCCTTTTGAACTTCCCATCCCTATTCTAGTCATCTCTTTAGTCATATATATATATATAGTGTATATGTCGGTGTCCATATAGTATACCTTTGGGCTGCACTGTATACGGAAAATTAAAGGTGGCTGTTATGCTTTGGGGATGTTTATTTCTTTTGCTGGCATGGTTTGTCTCCACTTGACCCATCAGAATGAAGCACTGCTGCAAATCAATACAACATTCTTCTGACCCTATAATTAAACATATGCATCCTGATGGGCAGGATTGCTTCCAGCTACATGATACTGTATGTCTTAACAGTCATTTGCAACCAAACTGTGAGCAAAATGTGAGATTTCAGAACTCATTTATTTGTTTTTCATTTCGACTAGAATACTTACTGGTTTATAGTAGCCAAATTATTTTAACAGTGCATTAAATATAGCGATACTGCTCTACACAAACTACAGATCACTTCTAGCACTCTTCTATCTAAACTTTACACAAGCTGTTTTGTGCTGATATAACACTACAGTCAAGATTTTTGTCACGATTACAAAAAACAAACATACAAGACAAGACATACAAGAGCTCATATTTTTTGTATGTTAAATAAATGAGTAAAAATACAGAATTTATGAATATTAGAGATATTAAAGTAACAAGTAGGTAACGCACTCACGCTTTTATTTTGTCACTTTCTGAGATACACAGACATAAAAGACATTGGACATGGCATAACTGTAATATAACTGTAACTAGATAAGGAAGCATGAACATGGGCAATCTTAAATATTCTGTTTTAAATGTACTCAAGCTGAAGCATTAAGAATCAATCATGTGCCTGCAGAGTTTGTCATCTGTTCAGACTAAAGGTCACAATTCCTGTTTATAGACCTGCTGGTTCAGAACAGACTTTCTCCCTAGTCAATGTTCATGTTCACTGGCACTGCACTGACCACACACACACACACACACACAGGAAGATAATCATTAAAATTAATTTACACTAGGGACCAATTTACTGATCACAAAATCAATGTTTGTCAAATAGGGATTGTATAATCTTTACATTCTGAGAGCACCTATGTCCTTGTCCTATGTAAGTCCTGTGTCCATCCAGCCTTTCTTTCATTTCTGTTTAATTTCTGGATGACACTCCCTCCGTTCAATGTTAACTAACCAGCAGTCAGCCTCACCCTGCTTCACACATCATTAAGCTTTTAGCTCATTAACATTTACCACTGCGGTCTTCTTGAAAGACTGCTCAGGCACATTCCTCGCTTTTACACTTGGTCGTACCATATTCATCATAGAAAAAAAATAATATCCAATTAAAACTTTAAAAGGCTACACCAGTGTATTCACGTTCTGCTGTTTGTTTCTTATTTTGGATAAATAAGGCTGAAATAAACTTAAAACTTACGTTTAATGGCCGATTTTATTTAAATTATTTAACACGATCATGGTAATCTGATATTTTTATTATAATTTTCTCAGGCCTTAAAATAAATAAAAGTATATGCTATAATAGCTATAAGAAATACCATAAAAATAAATTAGTAGTAGTAGTAGTAGTAGTACCCTACACATTATTAGATAAAAGCTATACTAAATGAGTGAAAAAGAAGGCTTAGAATTGTGTACAGAGGCAACTTTGCTCATGTAGGTGGCTGTAATCTGATGACTTGCTTATTCAGCTGTGTAAAATTAAAGAATATAAATGCTACATTACAAAACTTCCTGGTGTGCAGACACAATGCATCCAGCATTAGTAATACAGACAAAATCTCTCTCTTTTGTCCTGAAGATAGGGTCTTACAGTGCAAACACAACAAGATTAGTCATGGTTTGCCTGGTTGATGTGTTGCGTCCCATTCACACATTTATACCTATTATAGTTCCCTTCCACAAGTCCATAGCGCTTATGGAATCTTTGTGACAGTGTGAAATCTGTGGACCGTCTCTCTTGTCAGGTTATCCATTTTGATTTTCTGCTATCTGCTCCATTCAAGTTTATGAACGTGTGTACCCTGGTTAGTACGACTCATTTTTAGCATACTAATAAACCATGTCTAATGATTAAAGATTGTAAAGATCAGAGTAGTGCTGTTCTAATTAATTTGGATCGATGCTGGCTGAGGCACTTGCGAGGTCTTTATGCTACTGCTGATGCAGCACCAAAAAAACATAGCTGAGCCTCCTTGCAGAAAAATGATATGCAACAACAAGTCAGACACCTGCAAGCTCTTCTCCGTAGCGCTACATCTTCTTAAAGCTTTTAAAGAATGAATTGATTTCTGTCTGCACATTTTGCATACTTCAAACCATGTCATTCTGTATACAATCAAACTGTGTTCATTTCCAAAACTGCACTTTCTTTAGACATTCCCTGCTCAATCCATTAAGCCAGCCTTGACCATAAAGGCCAGCACAGATCTTAACAGATCTAGAATAAAATAAAAATAAGTAAGCTTTTCTGATCTTCTTTTACATTTGTCACTACATTCATACAGTGGTACAATGGGAATTCAATCCTAAATCCGAAAACTAAATTGAGTTATTGCTGATTGGAGTGCACTGCAATGCTGATTCACCTTTTTTTGTGACTGAGAGTGATAGTTTGTTGATAATTCATTTGAAGTGTAATCAGTCTTGGGCAGTGGGAATCAATAATGTATTGTAATGCATGTGAACTTGCCTAAAACCGCTACAAACAGGAATAAGATAGCACTCCCAGAAGCCAGGCAACGTATTTTATACTGGTCAGAAGATTTCAATTTATAAATGCCCATTCATCATGCAGCAGCAACAAAGAGAAAGAAAAAAATAACTGAATCCTGGGCCACCATGACCAGCTGTCCTCGGATAATTACCACACAGGGTCTCATGTGATCGAGGCACACGTAGTGAATCCCATTCTTATTATAAACAATGCTGTTTAGACACAACAGAGCAATTTTTAAATTACTTTCTACTCTCTAAAATGAGATTGCTTTCTACTACCAGCTTGCCTGTGCCCTGTTGTTTTACAAGGCTGGCTCAAGGTCACATTGGAGTTTTCCTACAGTCTACATAAAACAAATGCATTTTGCGTTTGGTTCAACAGATTCATTTTGAAATTCATTTTACAGCATTTACTTGTACCAGCCTAGAGGACTCCAATAATCTCTGCACCTTCTTATATTCAGTGATAAGGCACATATTATGAAGAAACAAGTAACAGGGTGAAAAACGACCAAAATTGCAAGATTTTGCCTTTTTTTTATAACATAGCCTCATCTCCAGCAAGCTCGCCATGCTTCATGTTGGGGACACACATTTACACATAGGGCCAATTTAGATTAGTAGTCTACTTACCAGCATGTTTTTGGCCCATGGAGCTCAGCTAATGTTTATATGGTTGCAGTTTAGAAAGGGTTTAGTAATGAATTTTTGAAATAACAATACCATGCAATAATACAATGCAAGTTATCGTTGGTCTTGTTCATTCATCAGTCCCTCTACTGGACCCCCACGCCTATTAGAACTCAAGCACGGATAATGTGGAAACAAACATGGAAAAGAATTTGCAGATGCATTTCCAAAAGAAATGTTGTTTGTGTGCAATTTGTATTCATCTGCGGTACCGGCCCTGACATGCTAATCAATGTGTGAGAATAAGTCTGCATGTTGAATGAGATCTGTGGTCAGGGTGAGACTGGGAAAGAGATATCAATTAAGAGAATTTGCAAAATTTAGCAGCGAAAGCTGATGCTGCAATATCACAATTCTAGTTCATAACTTAATGGCCCATACAGAATACAAAGTAATTGCTACAAGGTCCTATGCAACAGTAAACAGAACATTCAAGAGATTTATTTATATGCATTGAAGTGGATTTATATTTTTATAGCAGTGCATAATAAATGAAGAACAACAAACAGAATATAGATAATTCTCTTACAGAGTACAGATAGCTAGCATTTTGTTCGTTTATAAATTGACACTTGTTTCTCATATTAGCCAGTAAAAAATAGTGAACAGGATGAAATACCGGGAAGCAAATGAGAAGGACGTATAATAAAATTCACATTAGGTTCTGATCACCACAGCTCCAGGGCTGCCTCTTTCGCTATGGGTGCTGACCAGCCAACTCTTAGCCTTATCCATTCAGTGAACAGGAGAAGAAGACAAAGAAACACTGCTGTTAATACAATAGTAAACAAAGTGCTTCAAATTGCATACGGATGTTGCATTAAAAAAAAAAAAAGGATGCCATAATTCGACACCGGCCTCGCTAGATTGGATTATCCTCCTCCCCAGAAGAAATCATTTCGAGAAAATGAGTAATAACAATCTCTGTATCTGTATTGCACCTTTAAAAGGGTGGATGCATTATGTTAATATGTAGTGCATATGAATTGTTTTGTGTGTTTTCTTTTTTGGTACTGGATCCTGCACAATGCTTTAATGTAAAGAGAATGGTGTAATGGCGCACAGTGGACTGTAGTAGGCGCTGTTCGTCCTGTTAAACTGGAACCGCATGCAGCTTTCCTGGCTTCCTCTACCTGCCTCAACGGGGAGACATTAGCCTGGGAGCAATTATACACACTTTGAAATGCCTTTAAGTTCACACAGAAACAAATCGTGTCACATATCCTGGGTACTAACATGAACTCCTAGGAGACCTTCACCTCCCCTGCTATAAGTGTTCTCCTCCTGCTGAGAACGCCCATGGCTGCATGCATAACGCGACATCCCAAATTACTACCATAAAGTCATGTGTTTCACATTTCAACAGTTGAAATAGCCTACTCACCTGAAAAACACTACGGTTTCCCACAAATAAATCCCGAGCGCGCTTAATCTACACATGGTGGCAGCTTTGAGGTCTTCCTTGCACGATTTCTGATTCGCGATGATGATCGATTGCTATTGTGTCTGCTCGCTTGTATGGCACCAGATCCAAAGGGAAGACCGGGGATGTTTTTAAGACCATAGAAACAAGCTGATCATAATCCTGACACCGGATGTCGGCGGGCACCCAGCGAGGCTTCAGCTGGCGTGGTGAGAAACAGCTCTCCGGATCGGGACGCGATCCAGTTCAATCTGAGACGTTCACTCCGGGCAATCCATAACGGCGCGCCAAATACTCTAGCGCCGTGAATTCATCCGTGCTTCACACGTGCACGCCGAGTTGCAGCGTCTGGATTGAAACTCTAGACCTCCCTTAGAACGGCGCGATTCCAAAAGAAGTTAGATGAAATAAATACATACGCGAGGGGGTTTTAATTTCTTCACACCTCCAGTGACACGCGTTCCGGGGTACACTGCGTCGCTTCGGAGCCGCGCGCGCTCGCAGGAACCCGGCCGGTGCGGAGCGATGCGCTTTTGCAGATTCTCTTATTTCCTGCGTACTTGTTTCCCAAGGGCGAAGCGATGCTGCTGCAGGATGCCACTTCCATTGTCCGGTCCACTTAGGAGACGCGACTCGTTTTCGATTTCATCTTTAAGCTGTTTGTCTGTTTGTTTTGGCGTTTATTTTCCTTTTTTGCAAAGGAATTCCGGTAAGCAGTACAACCCAGAATTGTAGGAGAAATGAAATTGCGACCCTCGGATCGTCTCTCATCACCCGTGCAATCGCTGCTGTATTTCTTGCTGCAGTCATTTAGTAAACTCAAAAAGCAGCTCACCTTTGCGCGCACGCCCCCGCGCCGCTGCCATTGGTCCGAACAGAGACGAGGTCGTTTCGATGCTTTCCTGCGCGCGCACGCACGTGTGTGTGTGTGTGCGTAAATGGGACTGCAGCAGGTTCACGGACACACTATGAGACGTAATAATGTGACTTTTAGCACAATGACGTTGTCTAGTCACCTAATTAGCATTCCACACCTATCTACCTTCTCTCTAAGAGACAACTGTAGCTCAGGTTAAATGACATGCTGATGAAGGCTTAGTTAACTTTATACTATTACACACCTCACAATCATCCTGCCAAACATACAAAGGGACCCTGCATCTTTCATTTTCAGCTGTGCATTAATGCTCTATAGCACCAACCAAGCACAGAAAGTAAAGGTCTGAGGACAATCATACCATACAGAATACTGAGCAATCATACATAACAGAGATTTAATCACAGGCTGTACAATTAGATATTAATTACATATACAGTACAGGCCAAAAGTTTGGACACACCTTCTCATTCAATGCGTTTTCTTTATTTTCTTGACTATTTACATTGTAGATTCTCAAAACTATGAATGAACATGTGGAGTTATGTACTTAACAAAAAAAGGTGAAATAACTGAAAACCTGTTTTATATTCTAGTTTCTTCAAAATAGCCA
>JAOVVG010000037.1:14574274-14584619 GCA_028566375.1 Leptodoras nelsoni | reverse complement strand
GGATAATGGTGCGATGCACAGCTCACGCCACGTTCCCCAGGAATCATGAACATATCCAGCGGCGGCAGTCCCACCTGGACAAGTTGTAAAACTTTTTCACTTTCCATTTTGGAATTGAAAGAAAATTCACTCGTTCTTGAATTGGTCTCAGACTAGATCGGCATGGGTTGGACTCAACTCTGAACACTGTCACTTAGTAAGTAGTCTTTCTGACACTAGATACACAACATGGCCAAAAGTATTCACTCACCCATCATTGAATTCAGATGTTCCAATCACTTCCATGGCCACAGGTGTATAAAACCAAGCACCTAGGACTGCAGACTGCTTCTACATACATTTGTGAAAGAATGGGTCGCTCTCAGGAGCTCAGTGAATTCCAGCATGGTTCCATGACAGGATGCCACCTGTGCAACAAGTCCATTTTTGAAATTTCCTCACTACTAAATATTCCGAAGTCAACTGTCAGTGATATTATAACAAAGTGGAAGCGATTGTGAACAACAGCAACTGCTGTTCACAGGCACCATAAAATTACAGAGCGTGGTTAGCAGATGCTGAGGCGCATAGTGGACAGAAGTTGCCAAGTTTCTGCAGAGCCAATCGCTACAGACCTCCAAACTTCATGTGACCTTCATATTAACTCAAGAACAGTGTGTAGAGAGCTTCATGGACTGGGTTTCATGGCCGAGCAGCTGCATCCAAGCCTTACATCACCAAGCGCAATGCAAAGCGTTGGATGCAGTGGCATAAAGCACACCGCCACTAGACACTAGAGCGGTGGAGATGTGTTCTCTGGAGTGAAGAATCACGTTTCTCTGGGTTTGGCGGTTGCCAGGAGGTACTTGTCTGACTGCATTGTGGTGGGGTTGTTTTTCAGGAGTTGGGTTCAGCCCCTTAGTTCCAGTGAAAGGAACTGTTACTACTTCAGCATTCCAAGAGATTTTGGACAATTTCATGCTCCCAACTTTGAATACTTTTGGCAATATAGTGTAGATGTAACCACAGTGACTTCCACCTATAGTTATGTCATGTCCCTGCTATGACTTACATGACACACAAATAGCAATGACATCAATTGGTAAATTTTCCTGCCTCAACAGGCACAAGAGTGATTAGATTTTAAGAAACAATATCACCGTGTTAGGTGTGTGTGTGTATGAAATCCTAGTATGTTTCATTTATTAATACACTCTAATGTGAGCTGTCAGATGAGCTCAGTGTCTTTCCCAAAGATTGTTACAGCATATTTAGTAATGGGATCCTTCAGGATGGGATGTTCAGGATAACCCTATCCGAGCACATTTTGAACTTTAGGTATTGTTACAGAATGCAACAGTGCATATGAGGAGGGTTGATGTTTTGTGTTACTTTTTTGTTTCAACTCACTGTAGGAAGCTGGAGATGAAGAGTGTGTCACCCTGCCCCAATAGTCAACAAGCCCTTAATCTCTTTCCTTTTGAATATTAACAGGGATGATGGTAAATAAGTCTACTTAATTACATGGTCTTGAAGACAGACAGTTTAGGTTTCAAACGTCTGCTGTAGGCTCAGCTTTGATCTTATCTCTGGCTCCAAACTTATACAATGTTATAGGAGGAGACTAAGTACTGTTTTACTGGTAAAAGGAGGTTGTACAAAGTATTAAATGCAGGGGTACCAATAATTGTGGCTTATGTGGTTTTGTTAAAAAATATTATTTCTTGAAGAGGATTTTTTTCCCTCAGAGTAAACAAACTTACAGTTAGAGGTTGGCTTTTTTCACCAAAAGGTGAATTTTTATAACCCTTTTTACTCATCATTACAGGGGTGCCAATAATTATAGGGGGGACGGTAAAAGTATGCAATTTCAGACACAAACTTTTGCCAAATTGCTTCATGGAGGTACATGGACAGGGAAATGTGTCTATTTTTACTGCCAAACTATGGTAGTGCAGAGTGTCAAGATGGTGAAAAGACTAAAATAGCACATACCCCATTCATTTAAATGTGGCTTATCTGAATGTGACACCCAGTAATGTTTCAATATATTATCACACAAATTCTGTTTAATATTCCATATTTGTACAAAATAAATGAATGATACATAAGAAGAGGTTGTGAGTTTCTCTCCAGACCCCTTGATGTAAATCAAATGACCAATAGTTTGGAAATATCTATAACTACCATAAGTCCATAACTACCAACTAGTATTGTGTATATCAACATGTAAGTTATCCTGCAAGAGGATATTAAATGTGTCTATGCAGTGTCTGAATAATGTAAACTTACAAACTTATAGTTTGTATAAATAGTATAGTATAATAGTATAAAAAGTATAAATAGTATTACTCAGCCATACAAGTGTTTTGATGCAAGAACATGATTTTGCTAAGCACATTGCAAGCTGAGACTTGGATATAAGCTTTCTTTCTTTTCTTTGTCTTTGTTTTTTTTTTAACTTAAGTTTTATATGCCAAGACAAGGAATATAGGAGTATATCTTTGATTAAAGTTAATGAAAAATCACATGCTTAACATTATTTAATTACTTTAAGTCCATTGTGCTAAATCAGTCATTATGGTAAGCCCAATGTCACATGCTTTCTTGTGCATACATTAAGCCTACTGTGCACACGGAAAAGACAGGTATTACATATTTTCGTATATGAGTGAGGGTACTGCAGTGCACATCCATGATTGTGGAGATTTGCACAAGCTGAAGCCTTCAGCTGCCTCCTCACTGTTTTTTTAATTAAAGGCAGCGCGTAGGCTGAGCAGAAGGGGGCAATAAATCACCCACACTCTCAGGTGCATTCTCTGTTCACTGACATTTCACTGTCAGGCAAAAGTGATTGACTTTCTCTGGGTGTTTCTGTGCACTAAAACTGCTATCTCCTTGCAACGAGGCAAAATGTAATTCTAAGAAGATCCTCTTTATTTTAAACTTATGGGTTTGTGAATGATGCTCTTAAATAGGCCTAACAGCATGGGCTTGTGTTCAGTTCTTGCACATACTTTTATAAATTGAGATTTGCTTTACCTAAACTATATAACCACAAAAGATGATTTGTGAACATCTGATTATCACACCCATATGTGGGTTCTTCCCCAAACTATTGGAACAAAGATAGAAACACACAATTTTAAAGAATGCCTTTGTAGGCTTAGAATTACTGTTTCCATTCACCAGAACTAAAAGGCCCAAACCTGTTCCAGCTTGACAGTACCCATGGTCAGAATGTGAGCTCCATGGTTGGCCAAGGTTAGAGTGGAACACCTCGAGTGGTTTTCCCAGAGCCCTGAAATCAACCCCACTAAACACCTTTGGGATGAACTTTAACACTTCCCACACACCAGACCTCCTCACCCAACCATCTGTGCCTGACCTAATACTCTTATGGCTGAATGAGCACAAATCCCCATAGCCAAGCTCCAAAATCTAGTGAAAAGTCTTGAGTAGAGTGGTTATTATAACAGCAAAGGATTTATTTAATCTGAAGTTGAATGTTTAAAAGGCATGTTGATGGGATAGTCATGTGTCCACATACTTTTGGTCATATAGTGTGGATTCGACTGAATAAATTGCTGACAATTGCTTGATATCAACCGATTGGAAGGTAATGAGTTCACATCCCAGCACTGCCAAGCTGTCACTGCTGGGCCCTTGAGCAAAGCCCTTAACCCTCAACTCTTCAGTTGAATAAAGGAGATAAATGTGAGTTGATTCCGGATAAGGGCATCTGCCAAATGCCATAAATTCAAATGCCGTAAATGAGTTGTGTATTAGAGATATGACAAACCTAACAGAGCACTTAGCATTTTGAGCTCTAACAGGTGCCCCATTTTACTAAAAGGTTTGTAAAGTACATTCTAGTGATGTTTTACTCATTTGGCAGTAAAACATCCCTATATGTTATATTGCCTTATTTGAGATAGGTGAGAAAAAGGACATAAATTTCTGACTGCAATTAGATCACATAAAGAAGCTTTAATGTAAAGATAATAAGTTGCAATAGGACAATTAAATTAATAAAAACTATCATATATCATGGTAAAGGACAGAACATCCTCAGAGTAAATTATCCAAATTTTGCCAATGAGTTATAAGGATTGTATGTTTGTCAATGCTTTATAACATGTTTTTAAGCCATTTAAACACATCAAAGTTCTCTAAGGTTCTATGATTTGCTTTCTGGGGGGCTTCTGTTAAATCTATTGTTTTAAAGAATGCTTATAATTTCACTATTGAACCAGACTATATATTTTACATAGAAATGCTAAATAAAGCTTATTACTATCATCACAGAGTATTGTTTGAGGTATAAAAACAGTATCTTCTCTGTCTGAACTGTAGAAATGTTATTTACATAATCATAAATCATACTCTAAAGCTAAACAGAGTTTGAGTTTATTTCTTGTGTCTTCTCTCATCTTACACTGGGTTCGTGAAACCTGCTACTCATGCAGGATGTGGCCTGGACTGTACGATTAATAACACAATCAGCATAAATGGCCAACAGCGCCTTCATTCTTACTCACTCAAAACTTGTAATCTGTTCTTTTTCATTACCTTTGGTTTTTATTTTCTGATATGTTTTTACTGTGCTTCTTTTAGCTATTTGCTCTTGGGTGGGTTGCTGTTGAAACCCAGTATAGTAACCTTGTTGCATTTTTTGCTTTATGCCTTATATCAGTATATCAGTAAATATGACAAAAACAAATCTGTCATTTTTAAATAAATGATTAGAATGACTTAATTGCTTAGTTTCTGTAGTAAAATAATGGTTAAAAGGTTAAGAGGTTAAGCCACAGAGTGTGTGTTGCACTTACTTTACTGGGTAATGTGTCTATTGTCTTGCAAGAGCAAAATAACAGTATACCAGAAAAAAGAAGGAGAAAGAAGAAATGTACTTGAACCAATTGCATATTAATATGGGGGTGTGGTTCCTATACCTGATTTGCATATTCATTTGCAGAACTTCAAACTGATTTAATTGTGAGCATTATGGATTGGTTGTTCTCACTGTCTTGACATTTGTGTTGGTTTTCTCCTTGTTTTCTCCTCTGTGTTTCTCAGTCAGGTGTGTGGTTAGCTCTCTTGCATGAAACAAATAAGCAATATTTGCTTAAAGGAGCAAAAGTTTGATTTACTTGTTTTATTTGTACAAGAGTTACCGTTTAACTCAAGTCTGAGTAAACTTTAAAAAAAGAAACTGTTTGACTGTTTTCATTTACAGTGTTATTAGACTAGTCCTTGGTGCCGTGCAAACCTTACTTAGAATATACTTAAAGACTTTTCTTGAATAAAAGTCACTGTAAATAATAATAAGTTATACAAAAAACACATGAAAATAATAGAATTTTAAAAATAGGTCAGACAAAAACACTGCTGCCTCTTGCTGGGAGTGATATGTCCTCTGCTTCTTCAGCCACCAAAAATGGTGTTCAGTCCCATTTTAAGGAGAGCAAATGACTGCACCTGAGTCAAGCTAATTGGCTGCCTGCAAATAGGAGGACTTTCTGTTCTTCTTCTGTCCTTTGTTTGTGGCCAGTGCTCTATTTTTCACTGCTCTGCTGGGATCAATACTTATGAATATTATACAAAATTGATTCTTTTATGCTGTTGAAACACAGAAGTTGCTGAAACCATTTTTTTCACCAGCACATCAAAGTGCACACTTTTGCACACTTTATCTACAGTAATACAAGGTTTATGAAGCTTGAAAGACATTACAAAGCAACCAAGGCATGTGCTGTGGAGGATCACTGTACTGCAAATATATACCAGTCTGCCATCACATTAAAACTACTGACAGGTGAAGTGAATAACATTGATGCTCTCATTACATGTCAAGGGGTGGTATATACGTATTAGACAGCAAGCCAACAGTCAGTTCTTGAAGCTGATGTGTTGGAAGCAGGAACAATGGGCAAGCATAAGGATCTGAGTGACTTTGACAAAAGCCAAGTTGTGAAGGCTTGATGAGTCAGAGCATCTCCAAAACAGCAGGTTTTATGGGGGGTTCCCAGTATGCAATGGCTAGTACGGACCAAAAGTGATCCAAGGAAGGACATGCCCAAGGCTCACTGATGCACTTAGGGAGCAAAGACTAGTCTGGTCTGATACAACAGAAGAGGTATTGTTACAAAAAGTTGCTGAAAAAGTTAATGCTGGCTATGATAGAAAGGTGTCAGAACACACAATGCACTGCAGCTTGTTGCATTTGGGGTTGCTCAGACCAGTCAGAGTGCCCATGCTGACCATAGAGCAATAGAAGAAGGAGGCCTGGTGTAATAAATCACATTTTTTTTACGTCAAGTGGATGGCCAGGTGTGTGTGCATCACTATCCTGAGGAAGAGGTGTCACCAGGATGCACTATGGGAAGAAGGCAATCTAGCATAGGCAGTGTGATGCTCTGGGCAATGCTCTGCTGGGAAACTTGGGAT
Organism: Leptodoras nelsoni; assembly: GCA_028566375.1. Taxonomy (NCBI): domain Eukaryota; kingdom Metazoa; phylum Chordata; class Actinopteri; order Siluriformes; family Doradidae; genus Leptodoras; species Leptodoras nelsoni. The sequence continues at coordinate 14,578,190 of JAOVVG010000037.1, read as the reverse complement.
GTTAGATTGGTATATACTAGCTACCTAAACACTGTTGTATACCACATACACCCACATACGCACCCTTCCACACTGCAAAAAAATGTTCAGGAGTGGATTGAGAAACATGAGAAAGGTTTCGAGGTATTGACTTTGCCTCCAAATTCCCCAGATCTCAATCGGATTGAGCATCCATGAGATGTAGTGGACACACAAGTCTGATCCATGGAGGCCCAACCTCCCATCTTACAGGACTTAATGGACCTGCTGTTAACGTCTTGATGCCAGATACAACAGCACACCTTCAGAGCTCTTATGGAATCCTTGCCTTGAGGGGTCAAAGCTGCTTTGTTGGCACAAGGTGAACCTACACAATATTAGGCAGGTGGATTTAATTTTATGGCTGATCGCTGTAGTAGTTCAAGTTACTATGCACTGAACATGAAAATGAAAAATGCCTCTCCTAAAAAACCCCATTTGCTCACCTGGCATGCACACACTCACAAGCCTACAATATTGCAGCATTGACAGGCAAGGACAGGAGACTTCAAGGACAGGAGCCGTTATCTGTCCTTTGCCCTGTGCTAAGGTAAAAAGCTTAAATGAATGCTAATGAGAGGTCTTGAACATGAAGAACAGCAAATGAAACTGATATAAGTTTTATATAATTCATTTAAATAAGCACAGTTCAAACGGAGGCTGATTCATCCTCCTTTTTTTCGATAGGAGAGGATGTACACTATGCATACTTTTTTATTTTTATAAACTTTGTGTAATCTTTACATTCACAATTCAAGAGCCAGGATAACTTTAGGGTGTAGTAATATTTTCTGTTGCATATCCTCCAATGGGTTGGGGTTAAAACATGTCAGATATAAACCATCATATACTATAAAGAGTGTGCCATTTATCATTCGTGGCAAATTATTCTTGAAACATGGCACATGATAATTTGAAGGCTTGAACTAGGTCTGTCCAGTGCAAGCAATATCTTGTAGTTGGAGAACTAATTTATTGTGAGCTCAGGAGCAAGATGCTATTGGCTTGAATGAATACCTGAACCCTGCAGGGAGAAATGTTAGAGATAAATAAAATTAACCTGCCATTTATATGGGGCTGGGATGCCTGGCTCTCTCAGCATTTGATTCCAATGGAAATTCTACCCATTAAAGAACACTGATTCCCTATGCTAAACAGTAGAATGCAACATGACCTTTGTATCAATACTTTCTGTCTCTGTATTGGTCTAAAACGTAGAAAAGCTAGACTGCCTGGGCAGACACTAGCCATTTTGGTGCCCTAGGTGAGGATTTGGTCCTGAGCCTTACTGTTGAGAGCCAGGTTAATGAATAAATAAAAATAGAAAGTGTGAGTCGGTGGCTCGGTGGGTAGCACCATCACCTCACAGCAAGAAGGTCCCGGGTTCGATCCTTGTGTGGGATGCTCTGGGTCCTTTCTGTGTGGAGTCTGCATGTCCTCCCCCTGTCCGTGTGGGTTTACTTCGGATACTCCGCTTTCCTCCTACAGTCCAAAGACATGCACGTTAGGTTGATTGGCATCTCTAAAGTGGCCCTAGTGTGAGTGTGTGTGTGTGTGTGTGCCCTATGATGGATTGGTGCCCTGTCTAGGGTTGTTCCTGCCTTGCGTCCTAAGCTGCCGGCTAGGCACCAGCTCTCCCGTGACCCTGAAAAGGAATAAGCAGTTAAGATAATTAAATCAAATTAAATGAGAAAGTGTGAGTTTCTTTTGTGACCCTTTTCGAAACCCAAAGGGTTGTTATAAAAATGTTTCCTAACACATTACCTTGTTTTGTGCATGCATGGACCAAATCTGGGTAAAATGTAAAAAGTGGGGAAACAAAAATATGGGGAAATAAATAATAGTCCTTATATCAATAAAACTGCTTATTTTATTGTCTAACACTTGAAACATATCAAAAACATTATTTGAAACTCACTCTATAATCAGTTTTGAAATCATGTACATTTCTGATTGATTACAGAGCATATTAATAACTTTTATCATTTTAGTGAATTATCTAGTGAAGTAGAGGACATAACGAGGACATAATGACATAAACTTTTCTAAAGTACTTTATGTGTAAACCCTGAAAAATACAAGTGAAATAAAGTGCAGCATAAAACCATTCAGTCCACATTATTTTGCAGCATATAAGTAAGTAATAGCTTGCATCTCCTCTTCTTGTGTGAGACTTCCAGCTCAATTCGTAAGTGCTTGGTTTGTGGGGAAAGCAATGAACAGCTAACTCATGTCTGCAGTCACTCAGATTCCCTTAATCAAGATTGCTCATTAACTCACAGTATTGCTAACATTTCCAAGGATTTTTGTACTTTAATTCAAGTGGAAATACAAAGCTTACTCACACCTGGAGACAACAGGGGGCACTGTGAGAGTCTTGTTTTTTTTTTTTACCTTTCTAGTGCCTTTAACACCATCCAGCCCCTCCTGTTAAAGAACACGCGGAGCGGAGCACGGGTCGACTCTGCTCTGGTGGCCTGAATTACTGACTACCTGACCAGTATGTCCAGTATGACCGATGGAAATCATATACCAAGACTCCAGTATGTGAGAATGCAGATCTGTGTGTCAGAACAGACAGTGAGCAGCAACGGAGCTCCACAAGGGACTATTCTTGCCCCCTTTCTCTTCACTTTTTACACCTCCGATTTCAGGTATGTCTCTGACTCATGTCATATATAAAAGTTGTCAGATGATACTGCTATTGTTGGGTAAATCAGTGAGGGTAGGAAAGAGGAATACAGGAGTGTAATTAACAACTCCATGGACTGGTGCCAGCGAAACCACCTCCAATTTCAGGAAGAAAAAGGCTGCTCCAGATCCTGTTATCATCCAGGGTCAGTGCATTGAGAGAGTTAACACCTACTTGTACCTGGGTGTCCACCTGTGTGACAAATTGGAATGGGAGATGAATGTCCATAGCCTACACAAGAAAGGCCAGACCCAACTGTACTTCCTGAGGAAGTTGCGTTCCTTGGTGTGAGGGGCCAGCTGCTAAGAACTTTCTATGAGCCTGTGGTGTCAAGTGCCAACTTTTATACTATTGTATGCTAAGGCAGTACCATTACAGACTCAACAAGATCGTTAGGAAGGTCGGCTCAGGTCTGGGATGGAAACTGGATACAGTTGAAATGGTGGCTGAAAAGCGTATGCTGGCAAAACTGTCAGCAGTCATGAAGAATTCCTTCCACCCCCTCCACATAACACTACAGAGACAGAGGATTTTACTGAGCAGCAGATTACTCCTGCCCCGCTGCAGGAAGGAACGCTTCCGTAGGTCATTTCTCCCTGCAGCCATCAGACTATATAACTCTGGACTCTAACAAATCATCTCAATTTCTATAGAATTTATTATGGCCTGATGTGCATTATAGCCTTACTGTATAGTACAGTATCACCTACCACAATGCTTCAATATATTCATAAATAATGTGATATTGCACTGACACTTTATTGCCGTTTTCAACTACTAGCATTATATTCAATATCTTCATAGATAATTTGATATTGCACTGACACTTTATTGCCATTTTCCAGTACCTCATCTTGTTTGTACACAACGAACATCTGTATAGTTTAGTTCTGTTAATTCTACTGGTTACCTGTTTATAAGATTCCTTCCCATTATTTTTTCCTATTTTAATTTAGTTTTTTATCTGTAAAAAATATGTATGCTGCTGGAACAACCAAATTTCCATCTGGGATTAATAAAGAGTTGTCCTATCCTAAATAGAATTCATTATATACAAGATTTTTTTGCATTTTACTAGCTGCTAATTCTGAAATATGAGCCTAACTATTTGACCAAGCAAGCTACTGTTAGGAACATTCATTCATTCATTCATCTTCTTGGCCGCTTATTCCTTTTCAGGGTCACGGGGGAGCCGGTGCCTAGCCG
>JAOVVG010000037.1:14544855-14556614 GCA_028566375.1 Leptodoras nelsoni | reverse complement strand
AATGTAAATAGTCATGAAAATAAAGAAAACGCATTGAATGAGAAGGTGTGTCCAAAATTTTGGCCTGTACTGTATATTTCACCTGCACCTAAAGCCACATCATAAAATCATTCACAAGAAAGCATATCCATATTAAAGCAAGTGTTAATTAAAAATAAGCTGTCTTCCTGTCTCAATATATGAAAATGCTCCTTTATTGGCAATGCACCAGATCAGTCCTTACACCATTCTGTTTATGCAGAGCAGAAAACATGAACAAAACCAATTGAAATGATTACACTATTTACAAACGTCAGAATTGTTCACAAAAATTTCCACCTGTAGAAAAGTCAGAGGTTTTTAAAAATGCTTTCCTTTGACTTTATCTTACTTTGGGTTACTTTTTAGCCTCTCTGCCAATGTAATTTCACAACACAGACCCGGATACAATTTATCAAAGTTCCATGAGCAGCAAAAACAAGCTCCTGGCACACAAATGGAGCTGGGCTTATTTTGGGAAGCCAGTAAGAGCGAAGAGGTATAACTATATCCCTCTAATCCGTCCAACACTTTGATAAATCTGTGTTCAAACATGTCAAACTAAATTCAATGTGCAATATCTTCAGAGCTACCACACTTTATTTGGGCTTGCTCTGGCTGAAAGATACTGCACATCACAGTATATGTTTATGTATGATAAAGGTACACATTACTAAAAATTACAGTTAGAGTTCATGAAAACTCACTTATCAGAGATGCTGAGACCATGCATCAAAGTGTAAGGTTGAATTTAAGAAAAGGTCATCCTATTTACAAATAATTCTTCATGGTCACTGCATATAAAGACTGTAAGTATTGTATGAATGCTGAAAGGGAGTGGGGCATATGACTGGGGCTTGCCCCTTGTTGACATGAAAGGAGAGTTATTAATTTGGTGTAGTGGTGGTGGCGGCAGACATTGCTTTGTCCTGTGTGTAGAGGTTGCTTTTTATCATCCTGGAGGGGTAGGAACAGCAGTGTGGTGCAGAGGTGTTCAGTATTCAACTCAGCCACCGGGCAGGAGTCTGCAGAGGTTTCCAGAGAAATATGAGCGCCATGGTCACACTTGGCTGCAGTCCCTGCATCTTTTTCTCACCGTCCCCAGCTCTGAGAGAAAAATGGTGAAGACTTCAAAATGTCTGTTTGGACATTTCTAAACTTTTCCATCCTTGTACATGTCTCTTCTAGGCTTCTAGCTGACATCACTGCTCATATTCTACAAAGACATTCTTTCTTATTTTATAAATACCATACAGATATATATACCAAATACTGAAAAACACTTACTCACTTAATCATTGTCTAAGCTGTTTATCTTACTACTGGGTTGCAGGGAATGCTGCAGCTTATCCCAACTCTCATTTGGTGAAAGGCAGAACCCTGGACATGCGACTCCATCGCTGAGCAGACACACAGACAGATATATTCACACACACATATTCATACCTAATATCTCCAAGACACCTGACTGCATGTTGTTATGGGAGGCTGTGGGAGGAAACCGGAGCTCCCAGAAGAATCCCAAGCAGACAATGCCAAAGAGTCCTGCAAAAAAGGGCCTTGGCCTCCAGGCCAGGAAATCAAATCTATGCCCTTATTGCTGTCAGGCGTCATCGCTTCCTACTGCACCACCATGCTGGAACATAAAAAGCTGAAAACCAAGAAGCAGACATGCCACATTAATCATATTCTTTCTATTAGAAAATGATGAAATCAGACAAAAGCAAGAGTAATGTTTTTTTTTCTATTCTCGGTCCAGTTTTATTTTCACAGTATAGATTTTTTTTAATATCGGGTACCAGGCAACATTCCATTCTCTTTTCCACTGGTATTGTACAGATTGGACCTAGTTCCCCATTTAGACCCAGGAAGCAGGTTTTTCCTTAGCAACAAGCACCGCTCCATTAAAATGCCAACAAGTTGTTTGCCACTTGTGGACCATTGAAAAATTGCATCTGACTGTGTTTTGAAATTGCACTTGTACTAAGGCTAAGAGAGCAAGTGCAAGTGGGATAAAGGCACAGGTAACACTTTGAACCATTTAAGCTTCTGACTAACTGTTTCAGAGGACAAAGAAAATCTTGAGAAACCTTTTAAACTTTAGTCTTTAAATTTTTCGGGTAATCAGACAGTTCCAATCATTATTAAAATCTCATCAACAATTTCAAATATTCGGCCACAGCTGCTGGAATATCATTTTTTTAAACCTTTATTTAATGAAGTTAGACCAATTGAGATCACAGATCTGTTTTACAAGAGAGACCTGGCCAAGAATGTCTAGAATGACAAGAATCTAATGACAATCTGCACTCAAATGACTTCACCATAGCCTAAAACTATTTAACGGTACAATATTCAGAATCTTAAGTTTATTCTGTAGGTTCTTCCAGGCAGAAGGTGCAGAAAACCTAAAAGCTGTCTTTCCCAATTCAGTCCAAACTTTGGGAACAACAAATCCCAACACATCAAGAGAAAAAAAGACAGTGATTTCCATGCTTCACATTTAAAAGAGAAGACAAATAAACAGGGCGTGCACCTAGGGAAATCCAAATATATAATGATATTATGTACCTGAACTTGATATGTAAAGATATAAAGGCTTATGCTTGCAACTGTTGTAAAACCAGCAAGCGATAAATGTAAAAATACATTTAAAAAAATGCACAAGTGCTGATGTCTGGACTTCTCACATATTCCAAGAAATTTAAATATTATGTCAATTAGAAAAGTTGATTAATTTCCATAATTCCATTCAAAAAGTTAAACTTTCATAGATTATAGATTCAGGGCCCACAATTTAAACGATTTCAACGATTTATTTGTTTATTTATACATAATTTGGGCTTCCAGCTAATAAAACCCACAAAAAACAGGAATTTTTTGGAATGGGTCTGTAGTGCCTTATGTGGCCAGTTCTTCTCAAGCTACACATAGCAATAAAGAGACCACAAACAAACAATCTGTTCAACTTGCTAACTCCGTGTAATGCCTGCTGAGAGCTAATTGGCTAATGGTGGCCAAGTTTTTTAAGTAGCTCAGTCATAGTCATTAGAAGTCATTTTAAGCAACTCGGTCATTAGAACTCCAATTACACTACAGCCCGATACAATATATTGTATTTCAAATAGATTTATGGTTCGGGAGGAATAAGTATTTAAACTTAACCCTGTTCTCTATAAATGACCACTTTTCACACTTTTTACCTCAGAATCCTGTCTATATTGGCAGGGAGTATTCCCTATTGACCAGGTTTCATGCCTCTATGACATACAGTTTGGTCTGCATTACTTATTTTAGCATTGAAAAATAAGGAGAAGAAGGAAAAGAACCAGGGTCTTCAGTCTGATCCACAAAGGGCCTCTGTATCCATTTAAATAAAAGATCCCTGGAGGAGGAGGAGGAGGAGGAGGAGAACAAAAAAAACTTGTGCTTGGGCCCCTAATCATTATTCATTATGCACAAGCACAAGGAAGAAGTTTTATAATGCTTATCATATATGATTTCTTTTCAACACTGTTGGTGACTCCTCCAAGGGAGCTCATTAGGTTGCTGAGAAATTGTGTGATGCTTTCATTAACATGTTTGGTCAGTCCACTGTCATTTAATAAGTTTTTCTCTTAGATAAATCCTATTCCAATATAAGCAAAAGGCTAGGAAATGTGGAAGAGAAGAGATAACTAGACATAACTAAAATGATTGTATTTACTAATAAAAATTATAATAAAGAAGCCTCTGGCCCGCCCAAAAATCATGGAAATTCATGGCATGTTTGCTTCACTTCCTTCCAGTGTATTGAATCAGCAGTGATGCTTTGTTTTCACACAGTCTTAAGGCTGGTCTTTGCAAGATAATATTCATTTGATTCTACACAAACAATTCTTACTTTGTTGACAAGACATAATTCCAGGTGATTTTAAAAGTAAAATAATAAAATAATTCATTTTTGATGTCTGGTAACCACATTTCCGTTTCGGCAATTCCAGGAGGGACTGGATACTGATATTGTATATTTGTTGTTCATAACACAACCTGTGACGGATGATTAAAGCTGAGCCTCTTTAACACAGTAGCGTGGACACTTACTGCTTAGACGGACTGAGCTGCTAAATCCTAAACTGCGCGATATGTTAAGATGCTTCGCGCTGCAGTGTCTTTAAGGATCACAGATGATCTCTGCTGTGTAGCATAACACCCAGTGTGTCAGATGGGTTGCAACTGGTAGCTGAGGACTACTGAGGCATGTGAAAACAAGAGCGTTGCTGTCAAAGTGCTGTCATCTGACAACTTGATAGCCGTACCACTTTAAGGAGCAAGATTCAGTTTCTGTTACATGTGTACCATCTGAAATAGACAAACACTATTACATGACTTATAATGCCATGTACAGAGGCAAAAAAAAGCTTCTTAAGTGGAAACTTAAGGAATAGTCTACAATAAAGAAATCTTATTTATTAGACTTTAGGTATCTACATGCCAGTGACTACATAGGGTTCAATTCTAAGTATTATATAAATAGGCTACTTTATATTAGAGGCCCCTGGAGACATCAGGTAGATGAAGTGATTGTTTTGGATCTTTGTGACCTTGTTGCCTAGCTAGTTAAAATATGGCAGAGAACCTTATGTGATCTACATGTATAGTGTCAGTAAAATGCCCTGAACCTGTCATGGATCAGGGATGCATTGAACATACAAAATCTATTAAAAGCAGACACTTGACACTGACCCAAGCTTGTCTTCTGGCCATAACCTGAGGGACAAAAGGAGAAGGCAGAGACTTCTTGTATTTACTGATAATAGACTGTATTGATCAGTTTATTCAGGTGTGAAACGTTTGCTTTTTCATGCTTAAATTCACAATACCTTGTGCATACCTTGGGCACTTGCTTGATGTCTCTGAGAAGCAACAGAGCAGAAACAGAAAGATCGAGAGGGAAATACTAATTAAGGTGACCTGGAATTTCAATGACATGAAGGTAAGATAACATTTGCAATTTCTTCATTTTTTTCCAATCCACTGGTGTTAAGCATTCATCCATCACCATCTGTTCTATTCTGCATGCCCCTGCACATGCAATTGCCTCACTATAATATCTAATCTTCTCTTCCAGCAGTAGAGGAAACTGTAAAGACGTTTAATTGAATTTGATTTGTTCTCCCACAGCCCCACTAGAAAACAAAAACAATATGCTTCTGAACCTTTCTGCACAAGATAAATGAGACCATCGAACCATTTATAAGTGTAGTCCATTTGGATGTGGAAAATATGTCATAAGTTGCTCTCTAATAAGACTTATGCTAGTAGCTTGCTCCCATATTCATTTATCCTGTCCTCAGCACAGGTGAAATAACATATCTTGTTTTTCCTTACACAGTTACTCTATAGATGTGTACAGTCTACAGTGACTGCTGTTTGAAGAGAAGCTCTGCAAATCTCCATCCATTTTTAATTGATAGCGTTTTTTCCCCTCATGACAGACAATCCATCCTTCTGTGACAACATGCAACATTGTTTGGCCCCAGTGTCTGGCCATGAATATAGGATGAGTTATCTAGTCCATGTGTCAACCAAAGTATGGTTGCCCTCTTTCTCTTCTGATATTGTCACCTGGCTTCCTATTTTGCAGAACATTGATGTTTTCACATCAGTCAATGTATCTCCTAACAAAGCTTTTCCCAGTATGGTTCAATTTATGAAAAGTATCAGTTTATAATTATACCCCCGCTTCATTATAATTAAAGCTTATGCAAAGGATTTAAAAAAAATTAAAAATGGGGGAAAACTTCATTACTGAGTTAGGAGAGGGGAAAACATTCTCTAAAATCATGTTCCTGAGCTGCTGTGTACATTACAAGCACTCAAAGTCCCTTCTTCCCTATTCAGTGCGTACAGCCACAAACTTGAGCACACCTTAAGTCTGGGGGGCTCTGGGCAGTGATTTCATTTGAGTATAGCACTACTACAATACACTGGTCAAAGTTAAACGCAATGCAACTGGGAATTCTGTTCACTTCTTATATGAAGCCAGTCTTTAATTTAAAACAGTAACACTGCAGAGATCAATCAATACTTGCTAATTGCACTTGAATGAAGAAATAAAGAGACATAAAGGCAATGCAGTGAAGGTTTTTACTCTGCCATGATGTCCTTATGTCATAGTGAAAAGCAGTACTGTCTGTGTATTGTATTTCATCATTACACTGGGAATGGAATCCATATTGTGGTGTCCACCACAAGAGCTAGGCAGGGGATTGGCTGGTTTGGGGGGTGTGGGGAGGCCAGGACTGTTATTGCTCGCCATGTGTACCATTTCCTCTGCTGTTTTGAAATGTTGCTCAATAAAGTGACACTGGTAAAAGAAATCAATAGAGTGTAAAAAAATGTTTTCTTTGGGTGACCCCTCCCCTGTGATGTCATAATTCTCCAATACTAAGTGAGTCATGAATGTTTGGGCTGCATCCTAAACTGAATGTTATATACATATATCACTACACCACTGTGCCTGAGGAGTATACCATTTAAATGAGGGGCTTCTGGAAAATGGATAGTAAGATTGTAAGAATAACAGTACAATGCTCAACTAATTCTAGTTGTTAATATGCCTGTTTTAAGCCCAAACAGCCAATTGTTTTTTTGCCAGACTCCATGCTGGTGTATTTCTGATGTGTACTTGCTCCTCATGTGCAACACAAATCAGATCATAGCCAAAAGCACCAGACTTATCAATGTCCAGCTGTCACAGCACCTCAACTTAGAGCTTTATTTTATCTGGAAAGGGTCCCAGGCAAACTATTGCAGCTTTAGGCAGTGTTAATATTGACAGAGAGCTTCCTCAGTTTGAGTAATACATTTGTAGCTAACCCAAGGGTAGTGATGGAAATGCAACCACCTACACTAACTGAACACTTTATTAAGAACACTTGTATACCAAGAGATTCATACAATCTAATCAGCAAATCATGTGGCAGCAGCACAATGCATAACTTCATACAGATATGGGCCAGCAGTTTCAGTTAATGTTTACATCAACCAAATGTTAATCAACCAAATGGGGAAAAATGTGATCTCAGTGAATTTGTTCATGGCATGATTGTTGGTGGCAGACAGGAGTTTCATGTGATTGGTTCATTCTGAACACAGATGAATCCCCAATTATGAGAAGGTGTACACCAATACACGCACTGTATACAACCACATTGTTTTAATTTTGTATTTTGTAAATGATTTCAGTTGGGGTTTCATTTGAAATTGTTCTGACGTTTTTGACATTTTAACAGGGGTGTGTAGATGTTTTATATCCATTGTATGACAAGTCATCCAGGTCCTACCTTCACCATGTTTGACTATTGGAATTATGTTTTTATAGTGAAATGCAGTGTGTTATGGTGAAAAGCAGTTACTCCAGATGTACTGGGGCCTATATCTTCCAAAATGTTCCAAAAAAACTTTTGTCTCATCAGCCCACAGAATATTGTCCCAAAAGTCTTGGCAATTGTGAGATGAGACTTTTTGGCACCCCATGGATGCCCAGTGCCTTTCTTGAACTGTGTACACTGGCCTTAACTGAGGCAAGTTAGGTCTGCATACAAGAAGCAGATGTTCTTCTCGGTTCTTTTGTGACCTTCTGAATGAGTAGTCAGTGTGCTCTTGGTGAAATTGTAGTAGGTCAGACACTCCTGAGAAGGTTCACCACTGTTCCAAGTTTTTTCTATTTGTGGACAAAGGTCTCACTGTGGTTTGCTTGAGTCGCAGAGTCTTACCAATGGTTTTGTAACCCTTTTCAAACTAGTAGAGGTAGATTTCAATGATTTTGGTTCACATCTGTATTCAAATCTTTTTTGACATCATGTGCTGCTTTTTGAGACCTTATAGCCTGCTTCACATTGCCTGGATCTATTAAATGATGTTTAGATAGAACAGGTCTGGCTATAATCATGCCTGGGTGTGGCAAGTGAAATTTAAACCAATAGTCATTTGAATTTGGTTAACTGGTTTGATTTATAAGCTAAGGGGGTCATTATATTCTCACATCGGCCCAGGTAGGGCTGAACAGCATTTTTCCTTCAATAAATGAAATCATCATTTCAAAACAGTATTTTGTGTTTACTTGGATTTTTGTAGCCTACAAAGTAGCCTACTTTGATCATCTAAAACAGAACAAACTGGTAAGGGGCTACTACTTTTTCTTTATATATTCACTTCAGTGAATAGACAGCCATGTATACAAATAGCATTTTAGATTTTGTAAACGTGTTGAAGGATTTTTCCATGCTTGGGCAACACCGTAATCCAGCCTTGGTCCATTCAAGTTATCATCTAGTTCCATTTCCATTTATTTCAAGTGCAGCTGAGGAGTCAAGGGCAAACATGTTTATGCAGGAGAAAAGAATTTATTCGAAAGCACAAGGAAAGCAAAAGGTAGTTACAGCTCAGTGAATTTAATGACTGTTTATACCAAGCCTGCAACAGGCAACTTTAATGAAACAAAGCCATTTCACTTTATCAAAATAGTGTAGGACTCAACAGTGGATGTCATTAAGAAGTAAATGGGTTATCCAGGACTCATACAGACTTTAATTAATAATACATTCATCCTCTGGCATCTGGGCATACTGTACGTCTTTGTCTTAACTGTGTCAGAAATTCTTTTTAATTTCACATGAGTGATGACATGAATCCCAAAAACTAAATGGTTTGGGAATGAAAAAAAAAATGTTTTAAAGGCTGCATACTAATACCAACCCATATAGTGCAAGAAATTGATAGGGAACACACATATACACAGAGTTTTAATGTAATGTTCAGTAGGAGATACAGAGCTGTTTACTTCGCTTTGGCAGTCAGTAGTTTGACTTATGAGTATGAGCTCATCATTACATTCTCTTGCTCCCCCAACCCCCCTGCAGAGTCCTGCCAACTCTGTCATTTGTCCTGTATCTCTGAGTGCTTTCATTAATCATAATTCAGGGACTGATGCATAAGTCAGGGACTGATGCATCTTCTCATAGCATATGGGATGCATAACTACTCAAAATGGAACGTCATCGTATTTTAACCACACTTTAAAAAGATCCTGTAAAAATAATGGTCAGAAGAGTTTATAGCAGGGGTGTTAACCCATAAAATATCACAGTCATTCACCCTTTGGTAAATGGACATTTATTATTATTTTACAGTATTTCTTGCATGTTGTGGATGAAAATTTTAAACAGTTTGTGTGAACTAAACTCAGGGGTCTGGTATTGGCTTTAAAGCCAGTAAGATCTTTTCGTTTCTTGTCTTTTCTTTCTTCAAGTAACATTCATCAGATTACTGTCATGTACATTTTATGATACTTAAGCGGATTAGGGCATTTCTTGAAAACCTTTGAAGAATGTGTTGATTTTAGGTGTTATGCATATTCATGTGCAAGTCTGATTCAAAATACTGTAATATGTAAGCTAATATTCAGTTATAACCAGTTACATATTTACCATTCATTTAAGGTTAAGATGGTGAAATATTTACAAGGCGAGTTTTCTTTGAAAAGCAGTGAACGTGTCAAAGCTTTTCTTTCTGACTTTACAGTTTTCTAACAGCACAAATATTTATCTGATAAAAAAAATGCCTGCTTGATGATATCTGCATAATCTAAAGTAAGCGAGAGTTCGGCAACACAGCCTAGCAGGCATAATCAGAACATTAGTAGGCTGCAAGTTAGGATCTCCAGTGCTTGGAGTAATCAATCACAAAACCCTGGAGCAGTGACAGTGATGTATGCTTCTGTTATTTACCACTCTTTCTTGGCCTTTGAGTCACCAAAGTTGGGCTAAGCCAACAACCCAGGTTTGTTTTTCTTTAGCAAAATGTACACATGCACTATGCTACAGTATATTTGAATGATCTCAGCACAAGGTTTAAAAAAAGAGTTTAAAAGGATTTAACCCAATCGTTTGGCATGTTGATAAGCAGATGCATATTTCTGAAGTTGCATTTCCTTGTCACTTTTTTATTGTCTGCATAATTGCTCATCACTTATGTAATTCTTATTGCGCCATCACCAATGAATTGTTCAATGATTAAGCTGGTCTTACAAAATTCATATTATTTATTATTCATGTAATTTCTATAGCTAACTGTTACGTGCATAGCATTAATACTCCATTAGGTTTAAGCTCCCTTTTCCTGCAGATCTGACTGTTAGGATGTTCTTGTGTTTCTTTCCTGAACAGAAGTGACGGGAAGTAATAAGATGCTGTGTGGCTGCAGTAGGCGAGGGCAGAGCTGTCACAAATTCCAGGCTGAAGCGATGGAAAGTGATGTGTTTGTGAATACTGGGCCCACACAGCTCTGTAACTGAAGAGAATCTGAAGCAGCTTCTGGGATCTGTGTAAAGATGACAGTGACAGCTGCTTTCCACATATTAATTTCTCTTATTTCTTCTTCAGCTTGCACTGCAGCTTGCATTGCCATAGCTTCAACCATAGGTCAATGGTTCACTTTCAAAGAGGATCAGAAATCAGACCCGTGATTCATCGTGCCTCTCAGAGGAACAATCTCCGAGCACATACAAGGGTATGAGTTCTTCGTCAGCATCAATCACTCCTGAAGTTCCGCAGCAAGTTGTTCCAGCACTGGTATTTTGTCATATCAAGGTTGCTTAGTATCAGCTGCCTCCTCCTGAGACTAATGATGATTATGCAGTAATCAAATATTCACTGTGAAAATAAGCTATGGCAATGAAAGGTGCTCTGTTTTTGTCAGCATAATTTCTCATCATTTGATTTCCTGCAGTGTTGTTGTGACATCTACAAATAAGCTGTTGGTCACATGGTGGTTTGTTTGGGTTTCTGCATTACAGTACATTTTTAATTTCAGGCAAATCAAATGGGAAACAGTGATGAAAGTTATGACTTTATTTATGATATGGAATATACACAAAAATCCAACCTCAAACCAGAAAACAGAATAAATCATAAAAGCCCAACATCACAACATATGTGAAAAAGCAACAGCAAAGCAATCAAATAAGGAAACCATCAATAAGTCCAAATGGAAATCCTTAGCGAATATCACATGATAGTTGCTGATTGTCTGCGGCATGCATCGCAGAAACTGGACAGCTGTGAGAGGGTGTTTATAGTAAGAGGAAATATGTAAATGAATCTCTAAATTAATCTCTTGCTGCTTTTATCTGTGCATATTTTTATCAAGGACATTTGCATGATGTTACTTTAGATATGACGTATACTTTAGGTATGATGTAAAATTACTCCTCGATATAATATAAGTAACTTCTATATGTTTGTGTTGTATACAGCAGTTATTGTATTCCCTATATCTTCTTCTTCAATGGATTTGTGTAGTTTAGGAATACTTGGGGTCTGGGACTTATGGTTAATAGGTAGTGTAGTGTCTGGCCTTCAGTGTTCCTATGGAGGGTCCGATAGGCTCTGTATAGAAAATGGAGCAGGGGTTCTGTGTTTTTCTGTGAGTCTGGGGGCCTTCGACAGTAAGTCACATATGTTTTTGATTTAGGACAAAGGAATCCATACATTGTGGGTGTCTCTCCCCAGTCTATAAGAACAGGGGCCCCCTCCATTTTCTTTAGAGTACATACAGAGGTTAGACAATGAAACTGAAACACCTGTCATTTTAGTGTGGGAGGTTTCATGGCTAAATTGGAAATTGTTGGTGCACGTCTTGCTGGCGCATCTGTGACCAAGACAGCAAGTCTTTGTGATGTATCAAGAGCCACGGTA
>JAOVVG010000037.1:14533594-14544755 GCA_028566375.1 Leptodoras nelsoni | reverse complement strand
AGGCTTGTTATCGATACTTGTCTGATTCTGTTATCATTTGATATTTGTATTAATAAATTCCTTTACAAAGAAGAAGAAGGTGTCAGCAGAGCTTTTTTACCTCAACTACTTTGCATCATCCATAACAAGAGATACCACAGTAGTATACGGCTAAAGCTCTAGAAGTACCATAGCTCAAAGTAGCTTGAATTCAGGTCTACCAGCCTTAGCATTGGATATTCCAAGTTAATGACCAAACACTCTTGTAAGTCACTCTGGATAAGAGTGTCTGCTAAATGCCATGAATGTAAATGTAAATGTACACTGCACTGACTTGAGGGGTCACCAGCAGAATATCGTTGTGCCAAACACAAAGACAATAAAAATTTGAATCCTTGAACTTCATTTTAAATCATTGTTTACTAGGCTAACTACATAATATAGTGAAAAAGTACCATTCTTTCTCCTGGTGACAGTTACATGCCGTG
The DNA here is from genome assembly GCA_028566375.1 of Leptodoras nelsoni. Taxonomy (NCBI): domain Eukaryota; kingdom Metazoa; phylum Chordata; class Actinopteri; order Siluriformes; family Doradidae; genus Leptodoras; species Leptodoras nelsoni. The sequence goes on along the minus strand of JAOVVG010000037.1, from coordinate 14,544,288 downwards.
TCCCATCAGAAACAAGCATGTGGTGTTCAGTAAGGAACTACCCTTTCTGTTTGGTTTTGCTACAGGGTTTTCTGGTTTGCTGTTGTGCTTCTGAATGTACTGATCTTAAATTATAAAAAAATTTTCTTATGTATCAGCAGCCATTAAGCTAAATATACTCTACTATTGTAACTGGACTGAATTCCTTTAAAGCTTCAGTTGATTGAGAAAAGAACAGATTTAGCTTAAAATTTCCAGGGACTTCCAGATCCCTTTCCCTCCCTCTAGGCTGTACTTTATACCTGCCTCCACAACCCCTTCCGGCAGAGTGCATGTAACCATGCCAACTAAAATGGAGCAAACACAACCGAAACGTGAACTAAACTCCACACAGCTCCATATAACATGCTTTACAGTGACTTTCGCCTGGCTAGAGACTTGGTCCTCAATTCATTACCTGTTTATTTAGCATATAAAATGTCTAACTTTGTCAACATTGCTGGTCAACAAACAAGCACAAATCATTTTTAATTTTTGACATTAAAAGTAATCTACACCAAAATCTGACAGTCTCAATGTTTAGATGTTTGATAACACAAACTGCCATGACTAGTGCTAAATATGCTAACCAACAGCCTTAGCATTAAAAACGTTGGCCTTAGCATTAGCCAACATTAGCCTGACTGCAACAGTAACATAAGATATACTCTATAGACTATTAGGGTAGATTCACACGTATGCATTGGAGGCTTCAACAGACACGCATCTCATTCAAGTTGACTGGGGTGACATAATGGATTGCCAAACTGAATTGTAGGTCTGCTGCATCGCTTTGCGCACGCTAATTGGGATAGAAGAATGTTTAATAGGTGGTATACGGCTAAATTCTAGCAGTATTATAGCTCAATGTAGCTTGAATTCAGGTCTACCAGCTTTAGCTTTGGATATTCCAAGTTATTGACTAAGCATTCTTGTAAGTCACTCTGGATAAGAGTGTCTGTTAAATGCCATAAATGTAAATGTTCAAGTACAAGGAGTCTGCCTGTCCTCACCGTGTCTGTGTGGGTTTACTCCAGGTATTCCGGTTTCCTCCCACAGTACAAAGACATGTAAGTTAGGTGAATTAGATGTACAAAAAAAAATTGCCCTATAATCCTGGTGTGAATGGCTGTGTGTCTGCCATCCAGTGGTGGATGGTGCTCTGTCCTGGGTGTGGTCTGCTCTCCCTTCCCTGCACCCCACTGAATCGCCCAGGGGGCTGTGGTCTCCGGGTTGAGAGTATGCTGTGTGCAATTGGTTGCCACTGGTGTGTGACTGGTGTAAAAGTTGTATGTTGACTGTAAAGCATCCTTGGCTTTGAGAAAGGCACTATAAACTTTTCATTCATTCATTCACAAGTTGAGGAAAGTTAAACTTTTCAATCAAGTCACGCAGGCTCTAAACAATCACATCGCACTTATTCAAATACCCGAAGACAGCTTTCACATGGAAAAATTAAACCAAGATGGCGGACCAACCCTATAGACGGGCATTGTTTTATATAAATATAATTTGTGTGGCTTTTTTCTGATTTGATTGTATTTTTAAATGTTACCAGGATATAGACAACGAACAATCTGTAATAATCAATAACTTCTAACCAAAGCATACATCTGAGGTGATTTATGAGGCGTTAGCACATTAGTGCGCTAACTAGCTACAAAGAAGGCCGCTTGCTAGCAAATTCAATCTGCAGCAAATCTTAGCTGTATGATTGGTTGTTGACAAATCGCACGACAAATATCCTCTAAGCTTCAGAAGCACCCACCATCAAGCATTAACACAATGCATGCAAGTGAATCCAGCCTTACAGTAGCCATTACCATCTTAGCTTTGTGGTTATTTTGTTCAAAAATCAACCATAAATCAAGCAGGGTCATTACCAGTCAAGCATAAATGTGTCTAATCCATTACTGAATCTTCTAATGGGCTGTAGCTCGCTTTACTTCTGAAAATCCACTCTGAAGTTTATCATTGTTTTATCTTGGGCTCGGTCTACTTCTTTTTTTTTCATCTTGCTTTTCTTCACTGGTTTTCTTCCATTTTCTTGTCGTAGCTGTGTAAATTGTTGGCAAAGAAGGGCTGGGCAGGTTTTTGATTTATGGTGGTTGTTTATCTGCCATTGTGTTTGGAAAGCTCCTGAACCCACTCACTGATGAAACTGAGCATGGGCGCATGCGCAGGGGAGGGGGAGCTGCTCACAGCATGTGCATGAGCAGTGACACGCCATCAGACTCACCTCCTGGTTCTGATTGGTTGTATTGATTTGGGCGGGGTGGATTATTACAGTAACTGGCATTAGGAGCAATGGGAGGAGCCAGAAGAGCCTGAGTTTTTTTTAGGTGGATTTTACTTAAAGTCTTGCAAAAAGCTTTTGCTTTTATTTCCTTGATAACTGTAATGAAATAAAATAAAATAAAGCCAATGAATCAATTCACTTTAAGTTATAATAAGCCCTCATGATTTCCATTAAAATGATAACTGCATTTAGGTTTCAGTTATTCTAATTACTTTCATTATAGACCAGACCTGTTTTGACAGCAAATGCTGATTTGAAGATTTGAAGTACTCTTGAGGTATTTTGTCTATAAAATAACTGAAAAACATTTTCTAACACAAACAAACAACATCCAAATGTTGAAATGCAGTGATGACTGAGCTAAATGTAGATTGTATCTTACAACATCACTTTCCTCATTCTCTTTTGTGGAACTCGTATTGCTACTGCACCAAGCTGATGACAGCTTAATTCAAAAGCGGGACTGTGCTTTTCTGGTTCAATTTACTTTCATCGTGTATAGGTTTATTCTGCTGCTGGAAATTCCCATCACCATACTCCTCCATTCAGCAGTGTGTGGAAATAAGAGGCACATGGAACATTAAGCGATGCTGCACTCAGCCGAACAGCCATTTCCGTAACCAGCAAGGCAGTGGGAGAACAGCCTAATGATCTGCTCCCCAAAGATGACCTCGCAGTGTGTCACAAATCATTATATCTCTCCTTCCTCACACACACACGCGGTGCTTCACATAGCTGAAATACTTTACTACTTTCTCTTGAAAGCATTGACTTCTTTTATTTATTTAAAGCCATTACTTGCTTCAATCGTTTAAAGTTAAGCATCATGACTTATGAATTGCAAGGATGAGTTGTTACAGTAAGCCTGATCTTATTACGATAGCTGTGAAGGGGACAACCTCAGCAATGGCTAGCACTGTGGGGTTTGTGCAGCGGAAGGAACATTTAAAGGCAGAAGCATTGCTCAAAGGCAATTAAGCTGCTTTCAGCATGCTTCCTGCACAGCCTACCTTAATACGCCACATTTCCCCAGACACTAGTATTAGCAGCCTGTCATGTGAATCAAGGCTGTTGTCTAGGATTAGAAGCAATCTGAGACTCCCATTGCATTTCATACAAACTTTGTATGCTGAGGCTATAAAATTAAATTAGGTGTCCATTTTCCAGTCAGCAGAGTATAATCAGACAGACTATGAAATATGCTGTACAAAGCAATTTGCTTCCTTGTGTTTATCTAGTCTGTATGATTTACAAAGGTTGTCTGATTTCGATTTTATCAGATGCTCAGAGTAGCAAACTATAAGCTAAAGTACACTTTTGTTATCCTCTAAAGAACATTATCTGCATTACAACGAATAATCATCATTAAGGAGGGTAAGCTTAATCCTCCATACATCCCAGACGTAAAATATCAGAATGAATTAATTCTAGAAGACAATAAATTGCTTTTAGGAATCAATCAAAATGTTACCAATGAAGGATTTCTCTGTTTTCCTAAAGAACAATATAACTGAAATGATTGAGGTCATCATTACAGTGAATCAATGTACTAATTATTCTAAAAATCCCACAGCATTCTCAGGTCCAATAACTACCAAAGTTTTACACTTAGCCCATGCTAATTGAATTGCTCAGACTTTAACTTAAATATTCCCTTAAAGAGAAGGTTGCAACACTCCAAAAAAAGCTGGGACAGTGGATAAATAAGACTGTAAAGGTTATACAAGTAACACCGGAAGGTCCACAATTAGCAGTTTAACTAAACTAAATCATCAAGATTTAGTATAAAAGGAGCATCCTCCAAAGGCTTAGTTGTTGCAAGCAAGGAGGGGTAGTGGTTCACCACTTTTCATGAGAGAATTGTCAGTCAGTTCAAATACAATATTTATCAGCACAAGTTTGCAAAGGATTTAGGTCTTTTACCATCTACAGTTCATGAAAAGATTCAGGGAGTCAGTGCAAATCTTGATGCTATACGGGCTCGGGAGTACTCAGACATTGCATAAAGAAATGCACAAACACCAGTGAGTTCTCTGGGACCGACATCATCTGAGATGGACTGAAAGACAATGGAAATGTGTTTTGTGGTCAGACAACCCAACATTTTAGGTTGTGTTTGGAAAAGATGTGTCAAATATAAAAAAGTCCATCCAGACAGTTACCAAAGAAAAGTGCAAAAACCAGTATCTGTGATTGCATGGTGGTGTATCAGTGCCCATGGCATTGGTGATCTGCATATATATGTGAAGATACCATTGATGCAGAAAATTGTATTGGTATTGTGGAGAAACATATGCTGACGTCAACTCCATGTCTGTTTCAGCAGGACAATGCCAGGACTCATTCTGCACAAGGTACAACAGTGTGGTTTAACTCGCCTGCCTGAAGTCCACATTGAAAATGTATGGCACATCATGAAGAGGAGAATCAGACAACAGTGATCATGGACTTTTGAGCAGCTCAGGTGATGTGACCCAGTGGTAAACATCCCACTGTCCCAACTTTTTTGGATTTATATTTTGGATTTGGATTTGTTTATATTTAACAAATAGAATTAATTTCTTCCTTGAAAACACTGAAAAGCTTTACTTTGTCATTTTGTCTCTTAAATAAAGGTTTGAGTGGATGAACAAATTACATATTTCAGTTTTAATTGGATTTTTAGAAAATGTCCTAACATTGCTGGGAAAGGGGTTTATAAATATCTGGAACATCAAGGAGTTTGTTGACTGGTGAGATCAATAACCTTTACATAAATACCAGCAAGACAACAATGCCCCAGACCACATGGATAGTGAAAAGACGTGAGATTATAAAAACCTGGCTGTTCAGCTCAACAATTAATTGGAGTGGTGAAATAACAGACATCCTGTACAAAAAGAGCCAAGGTTGTCTCCGTCAGCTGAGGAGTCGGTTGGAGTGTTAACAAGCGTGGTTGCATCAGCAATCTTGTACCTGGTGATCTGCTAGAAAGGTGGAAGCAATGAGAGGGACAGGAAAAGACTTAATAAGGGATAAGAGAGCTAGCTCTATCCTGGATTGTCTTCTGGACTCAAAGGATGAGGTTAGTGAGAAAAGGGTCATAGCCAAGCTTTCATCCATCTTAGACAACACCTCTCCTCTTCTGCACAAGATTGTAGGGAGTTTATCACCTCCTTCAACCTCAGTGTAAGAACAAATGTTCGTGCAGGTCCTTCATCCCGTCAGCAGTCAGACTGTATAGTAATAGCTCACTGTAATACTGCAACACTGTTGTTCTCCTTACCACCATCATCCACCACTTTAACATCACATCTACTTTGTATAATTCAGGTGACTGGCATATTTATTTATCATTATCTATAGTCTTGTCTATATCATCACATTTATCACTGTGCGCACACTTTCATGTGTACATTGTACAATATTTGTACAATATTTTAGTGCAGTGCTACACAATGCATGTGTACTAATATATATTTGTGGGGATTTTGTGGGGTTATATTATTATGTCTCTTTTTTCAGATATTTCATCCCTATTCACTCTTTTCCTTCACTCAACAAGAGAATTCCCCTCTGTGTGTTAGGGTATCCCCTTCTCTGCCCCTTAATTCGAGCACTATGCTCTCATTGCTGCTCCAGAAGCTCCTTTTTTTCAAACGCTACGGTGTCTAATTAACCAATTTCACTTTCAAAGAGGTGAGATCAGGGCATAGGGCTTAGAGCTGAGGTGATCTGTAAGGGATCCTTTCCTCTCTCTGACCCTGCCTACTACTCTGAGCATAACGCTCTCTCTGCTGCTCCGGCAGTGCCCTTTCTTTCAAAATCTACAGTGTCTAATTAACCGATTTCACTTTCGTGGAGGTGAGATCACTCTGTAGGGCTTAGAGCTAAGGTAATCTGTAAGGGATTCTTTCCTCTCTCTTTCCCTGCCTATTAATTTGAGCACAACGCTCTCCCCACTGCTCCGGCAGCTTCTTTCTTTCAAATGCTATGGCGTCAATTTCAGTTTGTCTATTCGCAGCTTACGCTCTCCAAGCCTTCTCGGTTTCCTTTAGGAGAACGTTGCACTTTTTGGTAACATTATTTTCATTCATCCTTTTTCCCTAACATGTTTCTGAGTGTCTGCTTAGCTCAGTGGTAACTCTCACCCTCTTTATGCTGATGATCTGGGTTTGATTCCCAGTCGTCAGCTTTTGCACCACACAATTAAATGAATAAACAAATAAAGAATAATAAATAATTAAATATGCATCCACCCCCCCCCCCTCTCTATTTTGCCTGGGGTTAAGGTTATATATATTTGTTTAACCCATTTATAAATATACATTTATTTTAGCCCCGTCTCCTCTATATATTCCTTTTTTTTCTCCCTACATCTGCCTCTATCGGCTGGGCTGAGGAATAACAGCCCAGACTAAAACTGCACTTGGGTCCAGCCATCCGGGCCCCCTGTAACACTGAGTTACTCAGCTTTGTTTGTGTTATAGATACCCTGACAATCTTTAAGAAAGGCCCAAACACTGAGCACCTCTAAGAGCAGGTAATATTGTTGCAGAAGAATTCTCTCCTATCTTCTTCTGACTGTGTGTTTCTAGGTGTGTTCTCATTTGCTTTTGTCTAGTATGTATTACAACTCCCATTTAGTTTCCTCTTTAATTTACTTTTTATGTTCTCCCTACAGTTATTTTTGCTCTTCATACCGCTAATTATTGGAAACTTAATTCAGCAGCATTTCCATTATTGTCCACAAGGACTGTATATTCCTGGATTAAACCCTACCTCTCTTGTAAATGATAAAAGTGTCTGCCAAATACGTAAATGTAAATAAATTACAATGACAATGATATTAAATGTCCCATGGTATCATCATTGGCTGTCATGCAGAGGTTAGGTGATCTGCGTGTGGGAGGGAATTTCTGACATATAGCTCCCTGTGGATGCGAGTCTGCAGCGTTCCGTCTGACAGCATTCTAAAACATGCCCTGTCAGGAATTTTTCTCTGAATGTGTATAATGATTATCCACAAGGAGTGTACTAAAAAAAATCACTAGGAGATGAGTACACTGTGCATTTCACACTAATACCCTGACTATATTAGCATCAGAGAAATATTATATAAAGTCGATAATAATAAAGTAAGAACAATCAATATAATTTAGCTATTATTATAAGTGGTTCATAGCCAAACTGTCCTACAGGCTTATTTTAACTAACTTCAGTGATTTACATTTCATTGAATTATAGCTAATAAAAATTAAATTATAGCCAATAAAATGTTAAATATATCCCAATTTAACCCCTAGAATAAACCACAGATATATACTTAAAGAAGTGTTCACGGGTGATGCTATAGCTGCTCGTAGCCGGGAGACCAGAGAGCAAGATTGGCCGTGCTCTCAGGGTGGGAGGGGCAGCATACGTTCTCCCCCCATGTCAATCAGCGCGACACTGTCCAGTCACGGGCGACTGTGAGCTCATGCATACAAGAGGTGGGCGGGAGCGCTCTCCTCCAAGCGCGCTACACCATATTCATATTAAAGACGTCATTCACAGGTTAATCTTGTATGAATCTCAATGGGCTCATGGAGGAAACTAGAAGATAAAATGTGTGATGCATAATCCTGACTGGATGATGTTGAAATGATGCATTGCTTCCCCTTCCTCTTAATCTCCAGCTGAGACAGATATTTGTTTCCCAGTGATGTGGAATGATGTCCTCTCTGAGACTGAGACACTGCACAACACAGGATGAATGATCTCATTAGAACATAACACCACTTATTTATGTTTCTGTAATACCTCAAATTGATGATAAATATCTCAAGACTCTATTATTCTCTCTGATAATGGCAGCAGGGTGACTTTATAGTTTCTCATCTGCGGATAACCTTTTTGAACCTTTTGCCATGGTGATTTGATAATATTTAAATTAGACCCCTGTAGACTTTGGGGAACGACCGATGAATAATTTACACAAACGTCTCACCTTATCTATGGTTAATTACTCTCAACATGTCACCGAAATGCATCGAACAGTCTCCTGTTCACAGCAACAGCCTTAGAATTCTAATAGGAATGCAGTGATATGAAACTTTCCACTTTCAAAGTTTGGAACCTACAGTTTGTGGTAAGACCCATAGTCTGCTCTGCTTGTCACTTCTGGAAAAGAAGCTAAGTATCAGACAGAAAAGAAAAAAATGAAGGCTAAATTCACATTTAAAAATATTTTACTGCCATTTCTTCTATGCACTACTACCACTGATACCAAATACCAACAAATCAATCAATCAAAAAAGCAAACAATCGAGCAGTCAAGCAATCAATTAGCTTTTATGGACTTTATACTGAACCTAGATTACAAAATATATTCACTCATAAACGAGAACAGTGCAGGTATTCGATATGCATAGCTTAAAAGAGAACTATTACACACATTTCAGTAAAAAGCTAAAAATCTACACAAGCTGAAATGTAAACTGCCATAGCTACAAAAGGCATGCAGACTCTCCTTTTTCAATAAGTGAATACCCTGCCAATCAATTAAAAAAAAAAAGTTTAATTCAGTGTAAAGAAAATAGCATTATTTTCAGAGCAATATTCCCAAAACAGTTGTCTTGTCTAATGCAATGTGCACCAACGGTGATGGAATAGATAGTCACACAATGAAATAACAATAAGAATAACAATAGAACATGAGGTATTTGTAGAACTTAGCTTTATATTACTGGCACCTGAAAGCACCTTAGGATTTTCAACATGATACAAAAGTTAATATGAAGGGAATATAAAAACTTCAGCAGCACTGCAGTGTCTGATCCAATCCTACCAGCACAACACACAGTAACACCACCACCACCACATCAAGGTCACTGCAGTGCTGACAATCATCCACCACCCAAATAATACCTGCTCTGTGGAGGTCTTGTGGGGGTCCTGACCACTGAAGAACAACATAAAATGGGCTAACAAGGTTTGCAGAAAAACAAATGGACTTCAGTCTTTAGCTGTACAACTACAAAGTGCACCTGTATGGTCAGTGGAGCTGATAAAATGGACAAAGAGTGTAGATACAAGGAGGCGGTTTTAATGTTATGGCTGATCGGTGTACTTTGCCTTGTGTAAAAAATATAGCTTATCAATTGTAAAAGGATCATTTCACATGTCTAAAATTGTCTGCCAACCATTAGTGTGTATGCTGTTCATTTATTTTAGCCATTTTCTAATTTGTGAAACATTTTACAAATCAGGAAGGTAGAATTGAGGCTGGTTTACCTTTACATGGCCAGTTTCTGTAGTTATATACTCACAGTTTATGGCTGACTCAATACGACTCAATAATAAATACATTTTAGTCATTATAGTATAAGGCCATATGTGTTTAGTATAGTATAAAGTTTGATCAGTCTATTGTCTTATTTACATGTTTTCAAGATCTCTTTTTGTAAATATTACCTTATTTAACTGTATTTTTAAGATCAAATCAATATAAAACTCTTAAAATAAAACATAAAAAGGTCTTGTTCTAAAGGACATAAAAAGTGTTACAGGCACTAAAAAGTCTGAAGTCTATATTTAATAGTAGGATACACTGATGAATTTATTATGTTATGGTGTGACACCACATTGCACACTGAAAAGTATATTATTTATATACTATTGATGTAAAGAAATGTAGAAATGCAGGAAGCAAGTTATGATTTGGTATTCAAGGGGAAATTACTCACCTCTCTCTTCCAGAACAAACACATACCACAACCACCTTTGAAAAGATCTGGCTCACCCCTGGGGTTGCTGTCGGTGTGGAGTTTTGCATGCTCTCTCCATGTCACTGTGGGCTTACTCCAGGTTCTATGGTTTCTTCCCAACCCTATTGTGGACTTGTTTGCAACCTATAAATGAATTTGTATACAATGCTTAGAAGTGTAATTTAAAACCTGAATTTTACATAGTAATGGTTATCTTGGCATGTGCTTGATTTTCCACATACTTTGATATACAATGAAATATTTGTTGTTTCACAAATCAAATTCCACATATTCCCAAAGCTGATTATTTTATAATATTTGTCAATAGACGAGGTTCTTGGTATGTTTGTGGTAAAACAGCATATTGTTTATCTACAATTCTACAATTGACAATTTTTTTTTATTTTACTACAACCCCAATTCCAAAGCAGTTTGGACGTTGTGTAAAATGTAAATAAAAACAGAATGGAATGATTTGCAAATCTCATAAACCCTTATTTTATTTACAAAAGAACACAACACAGATGTTGAAAGTGATTTTACCATTTCATGATTTTAAACTAGATGGCAGCCACGCATCTCAAAAGAGTTGGGACGGGGCAACAAAAGGCTGGAAAAGTAAGTGGTACTAATAAAAAAACAGCTGCGGG
>JAOVVG010000037.1:14483908-14501961 GCA_028566375.1 Leptodoras nelsoni | reverse complement strand
GCTCCAATCTCATTCTCTCAATAAATCGTCTTATTTTACCGCATCTACGTCTCCAAAGCCTTCCTTTACCCTACCGCATAACAATCATATTCTGTTTTTATTTATGTTTTACACAATGTCCCAACTTCATTGGAATTGGGGTTGTACAAATATCCACACAATACCTCAGTCAAATCCATGAACATTTCCTATGAATTGTCAATCATGCTGACTAGTAGAATTTAGAGCACAATTGGAGTGCGCAGGGAAGTTGGCTGGCCATTACCACAAAATATTCCAAGAAGTAGCTCTGCAACCTGATGGTAATATGCAGTCTGGGTATGCACCTTGACCTCAAAACAAACATTTGATAGCTGAATTAAAATGGACTTGATAAAACACTCGGTTAATGTGGCACCAATGGATTATGAAAGCTTTTAGTTAGTAGTAAGCCAATTTTTCCTTTAACTACGCAGAAAGTTTTATATGAATTGAGCTTGTCTTGGAAATGTTAGAGAGATGTTATATGTTATGTATGTTTGTCTGTCTGTTTCTTTTTGATTATTTTTTACATTCCCATTTCCAACACTGATAAGTGATAATGATAAGAAACATGGTTTCATTTTTTTAGATCAGTCATTGGAACAAGGTTTATGGGGAAGAGCAGCATACAACAGAGAGACAAGTCCATTACTAGTAAGTATCAACTGCAGTAAATAAGCCAAGATATTTGTCAATTGGAACAAGTTTTTAACTTTAAATTGTGATTAGTACATGTGGTATTAAGTATGATTGTGTAAGTACTTAAATGATCTCATCAAAGTGTATTTGTAAAACATTTCCCCTGCTGGCAATAGAAAAAAAGTTTTACATTTGTCTTCATTATAAATGTTAGGCTTACAAAAACTGAATTGTTAACATGGTGGAGATAAGGAATTGCAAAAGCTCATGTTTTTTTTCACTATTGACCTGAGTTAGGTTGTAAAAACAGTCAGTTACACAAGCTTTTTAGCACACAAACAGGTATTTGCTGGGTCATGCCCAGGAATAAATATATTTTATCCAATCACCTCTTCTGGTTTCTGAGTGTGGGAGCTAATGTAGTCTTTTGAGTTGGTCTGTACAGCCCACAACATTGTAGTATTATATCATTATAATGGGCTTCTCTGTGATGCCACAAAATGGTCTGATTCTGAATTGACCATTTAAGGCCATGTTTTCTGAAATAGGCAGACCACAAGAAATTGGGTTGTCAAGTTTGAGTGTTGGTAGGCAGTACCCAAATGTATGTGCACAAAAGCCTAAAAGGTGAATTTTGCCTATGAAATGTCCTATATGTATGAATCTTATGTCTTATGTCACATCTCTGGAAAAACTCTCACAGCTCTGATAAACTGTTTCTGAACAATTGGTTGATATTGTAAATTTACATCTGAATACATTAAGTAAACATCTTTTTAGAAACAATAGTGGTGTGTACTTTATTTGTAATTTTTATAATTTGTAATATTGTATCAATTTCCAGTTGAGGATATTTCACAGCAATCTTAAAGTGCATATTTTATGAGAATTTGAAGAAATTTCAACTGTTGATTTATGTAAGGATTGTACTGTAATTCTTTAAAAGCTGTTAACTGTTATGTCACAAAATAAGTGATACGTTATATCACAAAATGTGACACTAAACACAGCGCAAGAGAACATGTTTCAGTCATGTTTTCCATTCCAGTTCAGCAATTTCTTTGTTATGTAGAGCAGAGGAATTTATGGTGCTGTTTTGACTCCTTTATCTGTTTCACCACCTCTTGGTGTGCTTCCATTTGGTAAAGATGCCACCAGGTATACACAATCCGGATAAGTGCTTTAAGCCCAGGGTGCTGCATTGTTCTGATAAATGGAGAAGGGAACCAAACTACAAGTATAAAAACAACCTTAGAATGTTTTTACATATAGTTCTTTTTTAAAATGAACTGAACTCTTGAAAAGTCATCTTAAAGGGACCAAAAATTGACCAACAGAAAAGCGTTCTTTTAAAAGGTTCTTACTCAGTTCTTTTTGTGTTCATATTGCGAGTTCATTTGAAAGAGAACCCAGATGATTTTCTGTAAACCGCAAAAGAGGACGTAAAGCAAGTCAAAAAGAGACCACCTCCTGATGTCAGAACAGAACCAGAGATTGTAGGCCAGGATGCATTAAGACATTCAACATACTATGTAACCAGTATTGCTGATACACTATAAGGACACCTCTTAATAACTTAATTCAAGGAGTGTTTCAAGGAGTCCCATTGCCACAGACGTATGAAGCACCTAGCCATGGAGTCTGCCTTTACAAACATTTGTGAAAGAAAGTTAGTTCATGAAATTTCTTCCATCCTAGATATTCCACAATCAACTGTGAGTGGTATAATTGAAACATAGAAGTGTTTAGGAAGCACAGCAACTCAACCACAGTGGCAGACCACATAAAGTTACACAGCTGGGTCACTAAGTGCTGAGGCGCATAGTGCATAATAATCACCAACCCTCTGCTGTCCGGATAACTGCAGAGTTCCAGACTTGCTCTGGCATTAACATCAGCATAAAGCTGTGCACCGGATGCTTCATGGCATGGGTTTCCCTGGCCGAGCAGCTGCATGCAAGCCTTTCACCACCAAGCACAATGCCAGGTATCTGATGGAGTAAAGCATGTAGCCACTGGACTCAGCAGTGGAAAGAGGAAGTACATAGCAAGTAAGTTCTAAGAGAGTAAGTATTTACAGAAATGGTCATCTGTAAAATCTTGAAAAATATATTAGGCTGCAGAGAATGACAGAGGAGTTACAATTGTTACAATTATATTATACAAGATATAATTGCATAAACTACAGGATCAGTTGAGAAAAGTGAAACTCAAAAGTCCAAAAATACAAAAAAGATTTAAATAGAACCATAGGTCCATCTCCAAGATCCAAAGTCAACAAGTTGGTTCAGCAAATCTCAGGCATGTCCCTAAGCAGAACAGCAACATAGAAAGTAAGTTCTAAGAGAGTGAGTATTTACAGAAATGGTCATCTGTAAAATCATGAAAAATATTTTAGGCTGCAGAGAATGACAGAGGAGGGTTTTGGATTTCAAGCAAGAGGAAGACAAAACTAGCAATGAAAATATGTCCACAGGTACCAGAGAAAGAATCACAAGGAGACTGCTGTCATGCTAAAAATCATTGATGCGACTCATGATGACTTTTTATGTGACAGGAAAAAAGAATGAAGAGGAAAATGCAGAAATGATTGTTGGTAGATTCTATGAAGAACCTCCATCTGAAGCTCCTGCCAGAGCAAACCAACTTGTCTTGTCTACTTATCTACTTGCTGCTTTGTATTGCAAATAACATTGGCAGATTGTGAAACATGCATGTGTAAACATGAAGATCTAAGCTTTCCTAACAAAAAGCTTCAGCAGGCACACCTTATCAAAACATGCACTTTGAAGTGCATGACACAAGTGTAACACCATCATGTCTGACACCACGGGCAATCAGTGTATGTATGGGGAATGTATGGAATGCAACAATAATACCTATCCACTCACAAAATGACCCCATACACAGCACACCAGAAGAAGTGCAGTAGCACAGTCCAGAGGTTGTGGGAACATGGTGTACAAACACACCATCTACCCTGGGATCATCTAAGGTTAAATGTATGCATAGAGTGGGGGAAACCATTTTTGCTGGTCATCAATGGACAAACTCCTTTGGTATACGTTGGAGTATGTGCAGACCCTGGGATCATCCAAGGTTAAATGTATGCATAGAGTGGGGGGAAACCATTTTTGCTGGTCATCAATGGACCAACTCCTTTGGTATACGTTGGAGTATGTGCAGACCCTCATTTCTGCTCCAGAAAACGTTACCTCGCATCACATGACCATCACAAGAGAGGTGCAGGATACTCTGGCCAGCCAGACAAAACATCTGTTTTCTAAACTCTTTTTAATGCCTGGTTGTCAGCCTACTGGAATCTGAATGATTTTTATGTTTGTCCATGGAATATTTGATCAGATCCAATTTGTGATCTTGTTGACATCTTGTTTGTATTTTATCATTCCTACTTATTTTGTTGATCCTTCATTAAAAAGATATACAAGATACTATTAAACAATATTCCTCTGGTTATGAGTATTTACATCTACAATAAAAAAAATAGTATATCAATTCAACATTCTTATTTTAATTTCAATTTTATAATATAATTTCAAGTAAGTAATAAGTATAAGTTCAATTTTTCAAACTGTTACCTAGCATGGCCTAGGTGAGGTTATGAAAGGACAAAGAGGTCATGTACTGGGGTTGAGTTAATCATAAGGCAAAACAGCCAAGGGCTGCTAAACACGAAGCAAGCTATCTCTCATCTCTTAAAGAAGTTTTGTTAAGTAGAAAATAACTGATTAACTGTACAGTAGGCTAATCAGAATCTGTACCCTACTGGCTGCTATACAGTATTTTGTAAGCAGACCTAAACTGGAGGCTATAATAAATGTTTTCAATTCAAATAATTAAATCAAATGTCCTTTTTTTCTGAACATAAAGCAAGTAAATCTTTAACCATTATTATTGTGGGTTTGTCTGCGGATTTTTTCATATTACTTTGATATACACAGGGCATATTACAATTATATTGCTACCTCGTCCAAGTCTTTTTTTTTCTCCTGTAACTCAAGAATGCCAAAACATGTTTAGTGAAATGTCAGACAAAGCTATATTTAGTGAAGCCAATTATGGTCATCAAATACCATAGGGGAATGTAAACTACCCGCCACTATCAGTAAAGGGTTGTTGGATTAGATTTTATGATCTAAAAAAAACAAACCATTATCCTAGTAAGAGTACATGTATGGCAACTGATCATCAGATTTTATTTGGATGTTAGATACATTATCAAGTCTCAGTGTTGTCATGATACTGCAAATGTCTAAATGAAGCCCTCATCTAGAGCCTCACTGTAGCAGGTGCAACTATACAGTATCAACAGTAACAGGAAAGTTGGGGTTATAAATAGCTTATGTGCTGTGTGTTCCAATGAAATACATTACACCAAATACATATACACAATTAAACATACACTATATTGCCAAAAGTATTCACTCAGCCATCCAAATCATTGAATTCATGTGTTCCAATCACTGCCACGGCCACTCAGACACAAAGTGGTAGGCCTCGTAAAATGACAGAGAGGGATCAGTGGATGCTGAGGCGCATAGTGCGCCAACTTTATGCAGAGTCGATCGCTACAGACCTCCAAGCTTCATGTGGCCTTCAGATTAGCTCAAGAACAGTGTATAGAGAGCTTCATGGAATGGTTTCCATGGGCAAGCAGCTGCATCCAAGCTTTACATCACCAAGCGCAATGCAAATGTTGGATGCAGTGGTGTAAACCTCACTGGCTCTGGACTCTAGACCAGTGTAGATGTGTTCTCTGGAGTGACGGGTCTGATGGACGAGTCTGGGTTTGGTGGTTGCCAGGAGAACGGTACTTGTCTGACTGCATTGTGCCAAGTGTAAAGTTTGGTGGAGGAAGGATTATGGTGTGGAGTTGTTTTTCAGGAGTTGGGCTCGGCCCCTTTGTTCCAGTGAAAGGAACTCTTAATGCTCAGCATACCTAGAGATTTTGGACAATTTGGGGATGGCGTCTTCCTGTTCCAACATGACTGTGCACCAGTGCACAAAGCAAGGTCCAGTGCACAAAGCAAGGTCTTCATGGATGAGTGAGTTTGGTGTGGAAGAACTGTCCTGCACCTCAAACTGGTAGAACACCTTTGGGATGAATTAGAGAAGAGACTGCAAGCCAGGCCTTCTCGTCCAACATCAGTGTCTGACTTCAAAAATCCCCATTAACACACTCCTAAACCTTGGAAAGCCTTCCCAGTATGGTTGAAGCTGTTATAGGTACAAAGGGTGGGCTGACATCATATTAAACCCTAAGGATTAAGAATGGGATGTCACTCAATTTCATATGCATGTGAAGGCAGATGTGCAAATACTTTTGGCAATATAGTGTATATTCAGAAATTGCAACAGACGTCCTTTTTGTGGTATCTTGCTGGAGTTTGTGGGTTGATTGATTTGGGGAGAGCTATCAAACATGACTTTCCACTACCCAATGTGCCCATTTACAAGCACAGAACAATGCACCAATAGCTAGCTAACAAGACCTTCTCTTCTCTCATTGGCAAATAAATAAGAGTTGTTGGTTATCTTGGAAATGTAACATGCATGATATTCATACTATGGCTAAAAATGTATAAAAAATGTTATTAAAAAAATGTATAAAAATTTCCTAGCATGACACATATGGAAACACATAAGGCAACACGAATTTGAATGCATACTCAGGATTGAGTACTATTTAGAAAGTTGCTGGGTTTTTCTGCAGATCCCATCGAGCTCTAAGAATGTCTTGAGATACTATTGGTGCAGGGAGCCGTGTGTCCACAAAGCCTCGCCCCTTAAAACGCACAGATCGAATGGAAAGTTGTTTTTGCTTTAAGTTCCGTTTTTTTGCAGTCGCTGTGCTCAGTAAAGAGCCTGTGATCTAAAATGCAGACTGCAGTTTGAAGAAGAGTCTTACACGCGTTCATTGCGCAAAAAAATGCTTTTTGGTGTTTGTTTCTGAAACGTCAACGAACAAGATGAGTTTGTTTCAGCTGGATGATTTTTTGGCAGGATGGATAGGAGGTAAGTGGCGTTCGTGTGTTCATTTATTTATTGTTCTTTCGTTCATTCATTTTCTAGGTTTAACTGTAATCAACCGGCTTTGTAAAGGAAAAAAATCGGTGCTCCGGTTGTTTGCTTTAAGAAGTTTGGTAATTTTGGTAATATATTGTAACAAGATGAGTCCTGTTCAAAGTCAAAAGAAACAGAGGGTCAATAACACGTTGGCTTGGAGTCTGTGTGCTGGATCATTACACTGAACCTTAGATTATCGGGGCTACTATGTGCTGACCTGTTATTTAACCCTAAAATGATCACAACACTGTCTTTCATAGCCTCTAATATATTCGAATGCATTCAGTAAAAAGACGAACTAAAATGTAGTAAATCTGCACTGCATGTAGTAACGTGGCTTTTTTTCTTTTTTTTTCAAACAAAACCTGGACAAGTTGCATCTTAACTGTTATTCAAAACCTATTGAAATTGCCATCCCGTCGCTTAATGGGAGTCTGGACACATTTCAAGTTTGTTTTCTCTTACAAAAGTGTCAAAGTTTACTTGCACGTTTACTTTTCAGCAAACTTGAGGTTTAGCATGGGGCTGCACTGATGTGCCTGAAGTACACAATGTGTGGTATTCAGCAGAAAGGACAAAGTGTCATTCATGCATCCCACCACAGCCTAGACAAGCCGAACAGCTCATCTTCTGTAGCCTTTTGCTTTCCTTTAAATCAGACTAAAGAATCTTGTTTTAAATTTTCCACCAGGTGCCTCCAGTGTGATTGTAGGCCATCCACTTGACACAGTAAAGGTAAAAAAAAAAAATAAAAAAAAACCTACAGCTGTAAAGGACAATGCTGGATTTTGAACCTCTCCTCCCAGCCCTGTGTTCGTGTTTCATTTGAAAACTATTTATGAGCACTATGCTTTGTTAAAGTGTCAATGTTTCATTTAACAGACACGTTTACAAGCTGGAAAAGGCTACAAGAATGCCATCCACTGTATTGTAACCATCTACAAAAAGGAAAGTGTAAGTGATGCATTATATCTGCAAAAAATAAAAAATGAGTTGTCTGCTTGTTGGTCTTCAAATATCCTTCTCTAATTATTTAAAAATGTCCCTGGAGGACTTGTTGTCTAATGTGCAAATAATTTCTCAAATGAAGACAAAATGTACCTTTTCTTTACTTACAGCTTACTGGCTTTTTCAAAGGTCTGTCCTTCCCACTAGCAGCCGTCGCACTGTATAACTCAATGGTGTTTGGCTTCTTCAGCAATACTCAGCGATTTATTAGCAATTTTCGTTATGGTGACAGAAGGCACCCATGTGATATGCTTGACCTTACTGTGGCCAGCATGATGACAGGCCTGGTTTCAGTGAGCCTGGGGGCCCCAGTGGACCTGGTCAAAATCAGGCTGCAAATGCAGACTCAGTCCATCCTCGCACGTAAGTCTGAAACCAGAAGGCCTGATGTAATGCTCTTTCTAGAGTTGAGTAGTTCTAAGTAAATAAATGGTATGCTCTATCTTGCAAATGTAGTTGTTAAAATCTGATCCACTACAGTCAGATAGGCTAACTTTGTAATCGTTGCTCAGGACTGCACACTCAGCAGGACAGACATGACCTATTTATGCACAACATGTCTCAAGTGTACAACTGATATGTGTTTGCAGAAGACTTCACACTTGCGGGCAATGGCAGTGTCCCTCTTCGATCAGTGGGGCTCCAGAATCAATGTACAGTATACAGAGGACCTCTTCATTGCATCAGCAGCATCCTACAGACTGAGGGAATCCAAGGGCTCTACAGAGGAGCAGGAGCCACAATCCTCCGTGACGTGCCTGGCTATGCCCTTTACTTTATCCCATACACACTCTTCTGTGCCTGGATGAACCCTAACAGTAACAGTAACCCTCACCCCTGTTCCGTATGGCTTGCTGGAGGGTTAGCAGGTAAATAACACCATAGCTTGAGACAAACATACTCTGAAAACATCATGATTTAATATCAAGTGTAAGCATATTGCTAACATGGAAAAAAGTGACTCAATCTTGTGGTGTTTGTTCCTCGTATGTTTCTATGTATTAAGAAAATACGTAATTACATAATTAATTAAGTTGATGTAATTGTATCACCCTAACGGAAACATCCTAAGGCAGGGATGCCAAACCAAATCTACAAAGGGCCGGTGTGGGTGCAGGTTTCTTTCCAACCAAGCAGAAGCCACACATTACTGAAAGTCATGATCCATTGATTAAATACAAGTGGAATGAGGCTTCTGCTTGGTTGGAAGGAAAACCGGCCCCCACACCGGCCCTTTGTAGATTTGGTTTGACACCCCTGCCCTATGGTATGGATTTGATCTTGTGGCAAATTATTGCTAAATAAACAAAATTTTCTTTTAGATCCTTCTCACTCTAGCATGTGTCTTGCTTCTTGAATGTGTCTTGTGCCACAGGATCTATCTCCTGGGTCACAGCAACGCCAACTGATGTTGTCAAGAGTCGACTGCAAGCCGACACGTTGCACCACAGAAAATATAAAGGAATCATTCATTGCATCATACAAAGTTACAAGACAGAGGGACTACATGTAAGTTTAATACATACCCATTATGTATATAACTGCTGTTCAGACAACCACATAAGATACCTTCTTATGTAACAAATTGATTGTTCAGTATAATATTTGATATAAATATTGTTGGCATACAGCCATAATTCCCTTAAACCTTGCATTCATGGTAAGCATATAGCCAAGGCGTGCAGTTCTACACTGTTTTCGCAGAATGTTCACTAGCAAAATGGCAGACTATTCAGTGAGAAGAAATAAGTATTTGGACACGTGTGTGCTTGGTTATTTAATATACAGCCTGTGCACATATCCACTTATGGTTTACTTATATGAAATAAACAATATTCACATACAAACCGGATCCAGATGATAGATGAAGGAAGAAGGTGCCAATGCATTTTAATCAATAACGAGCAGTGAAAACTATGATCTTGTAGGCCAATTTTGGGCCACAGGCAAGAATGCTGGCATTTGACATGAGGCCAGTTGTGGGCCAGTGCCTAGTGGAATGTCCAGCTGGTGAACCACAGGGTGAACCACAGTCGACAGCGAGTCTTTTCCCAGATCTGGGACGCCACTTCTGGTTGCAGAAGCCATTCACTTGGACATATGTTCAGTCCTCATGAAATGGTTAAATGGATCAGCATGTGGCGGTGTCTCAGAACTGGTAAGTAGACTTGGTTGATCTTCCAGGCTGCAGTTAATAATCCTCCATATCCCTCAATCCATAAAAAAATCCTGCCAAGATTAATTATGCCAGATCTGTTTTCCACCTTTAACATGATGTTAGCAACCAACAAAATTTAAGTGGGGGGGGGGGGGGGGGGGGTTAGGGTTTCAATTTTTTTTTAAATACAGTAACCTGGTTGTATAATTGTGTATATTAGCTCAGAACTAATATAATGATCTGTCATTAACAAAGTGATTCTGAAGTAAAGACCAGTTGTTCTGATTTTCTTGTCACATGCCTGGTTTCATCAGACTGCTGAAGCCATGGTCCAGGTGTAAAGAGCTTACAAAGCATATAGTGGATCTCTGTCAAAAAGTGTCAATCAGGGGTATTGGCTACTCCTTACATGTCGATCTCTTCACATGTCCTCCACATGGCTGGGCTATAGTGTAGGGTGGACAAAAGAAAAATTCAAGCCAGCCTAAATTTTGCCAAAATGTATCTATGGCCTGATGAAACCAAGGTTACATTTTTGGCATACTTCAAAAATATATTTTTGGCACAAAAACATGGCAGCTAATCAGCCAAGTGACCGAATATGGGGCTCAAGTCAAGATGGAGAGAATCATAGACAGCCCCAAATCTATTTTGGCACGAAATCTGCAGGCCTGTTAGACAGCTGAACATGATAAGAAGTATCACTTTCCAGCACAAAAATGATCCAAAGCACAAATCCACGTCAACAAATGAATGGCTTCAGAAGATCAACATCTTTGAATAGCCCAGTCAGAGCCCTGTCAAAAACATATGGAATGAGTTGAAGAGAGCTGTGCACAGGAAAGCCTCTTGCATTTTCATAGCTCTGGAGAATTTTGCAAGGAAGACTGGAATAAAATTAAAATCTGCTATGTTGGTGCTGTAATGCAATCAAAAGGTGCTTTAACAAGGTACAAACATGCTATCAGTTTTCCTTAAATGTTTCAAATTGATTTTCACTTGTATTTTGTTGGTTGCTATATCGCATTGTATGAGGAAACGGAGATGAAATGATTCATCTTGGTTTGACTGTTTACAGAACATCTGACCTTATACATCACAGAAGCCTGCCATTGTAACAAGAGAGGTTTTATTTCTGCTGTTTAGCACATTTTGCACATATGCTGTTTAAAATTCCAGCACCGAAAATTTAAGGTGCCTTCCGACATCCCGATCCTAGCATACTCAGCAAGAAGCAAGAATTATCAGGAGAAGATAGATGCACTTTATAAAACAGGAAAAGGATATGAAAAGATATCCAAGGAATCGGCAATGCCAATCAGTAGTGTTCAAACTCTAAATTAAGAAGTCGACAATGTTGAAACCATGCCGAGGTCAGGTAGACTGACAAACATTTCAGGAAAATTGTTCAGAATGCAAAGAAAAACCCACAACTAACGTCAGCTAACATACAGATCTCTCTGGGAAAAAAGTGCCATGGATGTTTCAAGATGCACAATAAGGAGGCACTTGAAGAAAAATGGCCTGCGTGGTCAAGTCGCCAGAAGAAAGCCATTACTATGCCAATGCCACAAAGCAGCCCAACATGACTATGATCCAAAACACAAGGCCAAGACAACACGCAGAAAAATGAGAAGGTTCTGGTTTGGCCGTTTCAGTCCCCTGACCTTAATATCACTGAGCCTCTTTGGGAGATCTTAAACGTCCCGGTCATGCAAGACTGCCCAAGAATTTAAAGGAACTGGAGGCATTTTGCCAAGAAGAATGGGCAGCTTTACCATCTGAGAAAATAAAGCACCTCATCCACAACTACCACAAAAGACTTCAAGTTGTCATTGAGGTTAAAGCAGGCAATACACAGTATTAAGAACAAGGGTGAACTTTTGATCAGGGTAATTTGGGTCGTTTCTGTTGTCAAACACAATTGTTTTATAATAAATGACTTCACCCAAGCACTAACCATGAATAAAAGAGTGTAGTATCACTCTGGAAAATGGCCACATAATCACAAATTCTGTAAGTAATGTAAAATAAAAATAATGTAAACTTATGAGCACAACTCGGTTCTGTAGTGCAGATTGTACTGTCAACTAGGACAAATGTTTGCATGCAACTGTACACAACCTGCTTACAACCTTCTTTCAATCTCCAATTCAGGTCTTCTTCCGTGGTGCCTCGGTAAATGCCATCAGAGGATTTCCGATGAGTGCTACTATGTTCCTGGGTTACGAATTGTCCCTCAGTTTCTTCCAAAGCCTGCGATAAGTGTTCGAACTTCCACCCAACACAGCAACTGACGTTTTTTAATGTGTAACATTTTTAATGTTGAGACTTTTGTGTGCCAGTATTACATTTTACTGGACTGAATGGGTTGTTGATACTTTGGTATCAATTACATTTTTACTAACTTCTTACATTAAGAAAAAACTAAGGATATGATTTTAATGATTTTACAAGTCTCAAACTTTTTATCAGGGCAATGTAATATGTGTATTTAATCATTTTTGTATTTTGCTTTTGTTGACATGCTTCCTCTATAAAAGAACATTTATAATGTATAGGAAAAAGAAGTTGGCAGTAATTAGTCTTATTTGTATTTGCATTAGATGTATTTGCATGATTTTATTTCCCCCATTTTATCATATGATCATTTTGTCCTTGAAAGAATAAATGGCAAATGTTTAACCAGAGATGTTTTATATTTTTGATGTGATATTATGTAGCAAATTAGCAAACTTGTCTCCATAAAAAGTACGAGTGAACATGTGGCAGTGATTTATGTATATGAATGTCAAGATTCAACAGCAGTTGACAGTGGTTTAACTCAGCAGAAATAGCTGGACTAAAATGAAGCCTTTATACAACCTTCTAAAAACCCAATAAACGTGTGCCAATGGCATCCCCACCCCATCACACGCATTTTTTGATGCATTGTACCCTTTCACACTTCATACTTGACAATTATTTAACATAATTATTTAAACTACCACAATTAAACATGTACCAGTGTAACCATTATCTTTTTGTCTTTTTTTGATGTTTACTTGGTACAAGTGGTGATGGTGATAGCCTTCGCTATTGCACCCTAAAGTGCATGATTTCCTGAGGTACCCGTGTAATACTGACTACCATCTCTTATCCTTTCAGTGATGAGTGTTACTGAATCACTAAACTGCCAGAACGACACTAAAAACATCAAACGCTTCTTTCTGACCATGAGATTTTGTCAGGATGTCTAGATGGTCTGTACCTAGAGCTCAGAGGTTCTTCTTCAGTTCTGATTGAATGTATGTAAGGTAAAAGCTCCTATGTTTTGGACTATAGCTAAAATTTTATATATATGTAAATTATATACTCATTTTGTATTTTCTTTATTACAATTTCAACATTGTTGAATGAAAAAAATGAACTACAAAACTGTCGAGATAAATCTTTCCACTAGGTGGAGGCATTGCATCAAATGTTAATGGACTTTTCAGGGACTTTGCACGTTATTTTTTTCAACCACTGGGGGTCAGCAGTTTACATATTTGTTTAAATAATTAAATAAACAATTGACACTCACTGTTGCGTGATTTTTAAGATCAAATACCCTGAGAAGCAACTGTTAGCTTATTTTATAGAACAAACATTTATTACAATGAAAGCTTAAAAAAATTTAGTTCTTCTATAAATATTTATCTTGTTATTGGGTAACCTAAACTCCAAATGTTACTAATGTCTAACATTTATATATTTATTATTACCATGAAATATTCAATAAAGTATATTAAATAAAACCTAGAATCTAGTGGATGATAGATCACCGCCATGCAGTGGGTTGGATGGTTTCACAAAATTAAGTTACTGACTTGTCCCTGATTAATACAGCGTGTGGCCTGGGTATTACAGGTGACGTACAAAAATGCTTGTAATTTGCTTAAAAGCGTGTTTGTGGAGATTGTAGTAGCAGAAAGTAGTACATTATGGATGTCCTTTATCTAGAATCCATAAGACTGAATTGTGTCACAGTACAGCAGAAAGCCTTCATTCCTTCCTCCACGTGCACCCACTGCTTTCCTCTAAACACCATTAGCAAGATGAGGCATGGGTTATTCAAGCCTGTAAGATACAGAACAACATATAGTGTTTATTAGCATTTAGTGTGCATTTGTAATTATAGTTGTTCATGTAGTTTTATAGCATTCAGTATGTACTGAAGTTAATGCAGTTAATAATTGGTCGTTCCCCACAGGATCTTGGAGGGAAGGTTACACAGTCCTCATGCTGATGTTTTTTGAAGCCGCAGCATTGAATTCTGATGTTACTTGAGGCAGTGTTGCATGCCTAGTGTGTGAAACGATTCTTGCCAGCTGACAGTCTTTTTATGGGCGCACTGATGTCGTGAGATCTTTCCGGAATTCTTGTAATCACGGTTCAAACTTAAAACGCTCATATGTGAAAATCCAAATTTTGCTTCACCCTCCGAAATCTCTAACCATGTTGAAAATTGTAAAATCGTGACAAGATGACATTGTCTCTTTATATACACACTAGCGGACGCAACCAATGTCGTGCATAGATGGTGTTGCTATACATTTTGCATAGGCTACTTCAGTGTATTGCACAAACTCCAACGCAGAATTTGCCATTTAAAAATAAAATAATAAATATGTCCTAAAACCTACCCGATATGAAAAACATTTTGTGATGGAACACATTAAAATATTTTAAAATCTGATTATATGCCAAGTGGTTATATGGTAAGTGTTTATATGGCAACAGATTGCAATGTTTCTTCAGAGATAAGGTTATTCCTGACCAGCCATAAAACGTTCTCGATAACCTCATTTACAGCCAGTGTCCTGAGAGGTCCTGTCTCCATTAGTCATCAGCGTTGATTCGGAACAAACTGACTCCAATTAATCTCAGTGAGAATGAGCAAGTTAACCAGCACATGATCAATACTCCCCGGCCACACCAAAAAGGATGGGAATTACTTTATAGATGTGTGTATAGTAGTAGGACCATAAAGTAGGCAAGGCTTTCTGCATCCTCTAAAATGCTTTAGAACTGAGGAAAAACAATTCTATTTTGTTGAGAAGTACTGAATATTATATATATATAGTGAAAATACAGTAAAATATTGTGAAAAGCTCATTATAGGAAAATGAGAAAAGGGTCAATTGGTCATTGATTTCTTTCACAGGATTAAAATAGAATCTAGAGGATTGAAATCTCCTGAGCCACATAAATGCATGTATGCTCCTAACAGAGATGGATTATTGTCCTCCTCATCTCTGTCAGCCAGGCCCTGGCTGCTTGACTCAATTGCTAAAAGAAAACAACAAGAAATCACAAACCAAATGAATGATTCTGTCATAACTAGCTTTAAATAATAAGAATGATGCAAAGCACGCTTTCATTTCGTTTGTATCAGTGTGTTAAACTAAATTCAGCTGCAACTGTATTTTAATGGCACTAATTCAATATTACCACTTCTATAGCGCTTGCAGTCCACATGCTGTAATTCTTTGTGCATCAGTGACTGTTTCTCTGCACAGACATTGTGATTGGGTTACCTCAGCATGTCTGTGGATGTCATGAATAAGGTTTTATTGCCCTTTTATTGTTGGTACAGGGAAGGTTCGCATGCCAGCTGCTGCTCCTGGCTGGAATATAAATCCCCCGAGTGCACCTCCCTACAAAAAGCAAACACGAGACAAGAGAAACATAATAACCTGCCTCTGCACTACCTGGGGATTCCACTTTACAGACTGTAAAAAAGATTGTCTGGACAATATTTTTTTGAGATACTGCGCTTCAAAGTTTTTGCATTCCAAATTGCAAAACCGATATGTGGAACAAGGCTCTGATATACACGAAAATGACAGACGTCCTAAACGTATTCGACATGTACAATTTTCAAAATCATGTCAAATGGTAAAATCTTTTTTTTTTTTTTTTTAGAACAGGTTAACTGCAGACTCTAATCCTCTAATCCTCATTTTCTGCTTGGAATGAAGAGGTTCTATCTGGCAACCCATGAAAAGAAGCAATGTTTTTCAACTCCAACAATTTACTCATAATTTGTTTTAAAATATGAAATCAGTGAAATCAAAATATGAAACAGGTCTTAATGTATCAGAATGCTACATTAAATGCTTTCTATGACTCTTTTCATGTTTTAGGATGAATCATTTTCTTCATTAAAAGAAATTATAAAGCATGTTAAAAAATAGTTATGAAGCATTATTAAAAATGTCAGTGCTGAATATTTTACAGGGAAGAGTTCAGTTTTAGGGAGTTTAAATTTCAACTAGACAGCAAACAGCTACTGTAATGAAGTTTCCCACAAGTAAGTGTAGCAGGTCAGTATAAAGGCAGTACTAGGGTTTGTTTTATACACTATGATATACTTTTTTTTGTTTTATACAGATTGATATACATGAAAACGACAGACACCCTAAACTTTTCAAAATATTGTCATATTGGTAAATGTTTTATCTATTTTTTTAACAGGTCGACTGCAGACAGAACCTTCTAATTCTCTAATCCTCATTTTCTGCTTGAAATGATCAGGTTCTTTCTGGCAACCTTTGAAAAGAAGCAATATTTTTCAAGGAACTCAAACAATTTACTCATAATTTGTTTTAAAACATGAAATCAGTGCTCTAACACTGAAACAGGTCTTAATGTATCAGAATGTTACATTAAATGCTTTCTATGACTTTTTTCCCCCATGTTTTAGGATGAATCATTGTTTTCCTTATAAAAATAAATAAATTATAAAGTCACATATAAATGTCAGTGCTGAATATTTTATCCAACGAAAGGCAGTTTTCCTTTGAACTAGACAGTACGCAGCTACTGTAATAAACTTTCCCACAAGTAAGTGTAGCAAGTTTTGTTTTATATCAGAAATGTTGACTCTAATGCATCAATGTTTTATTTTAGGAGAACAAAGAAAGAAAAAGATTCATTAATTAAATGGATGAATGTTAAGTCCCAATAAAGAGTGCATCAACTCAAATGTAGACTATTTAATTACCTTTAAGGCTTAATGTTTATAAAATGTAAGACATGCAAGTCTTTTAAATAAGTTCAAGGAAACAGTTAATGCTTCAGCAACATGGTTTCACAATGTTTTATAAACTTAGACATACAAGCACAAACTTTTTCACTGACTATACATAGTTAACATATTTCAATCAATGCAGGAGCTCATTCCTACGAACAGTGAAAATTTTTTATTTCATTTAATTGAAATAGTTTAAAATCTACAACCATTCTGCAATCACAATGTTTGAATACCTAGACTTTAGTGCTTATGCTAGTATTAGCTGCCAGACTAACGTTAGCAAGCTAGCTAGCTAGCTAGCGTGGTAGCTAACAATGAAAATAAACCTCAGCTAAAAACCGTTTTAAAAACTACTGAACTTGCCTGTTTTTTGTACAGCTGTCCTTCGTGAGATAATATACAATATCCTCCATCCTGCGGTGTCTCATACAACTCGCGCTGAGTAACAACTTTTCAGAGTCTCCGAATTCGTCGTCTTCTCTGCTTCTTTTCTCGAAGTCACTGAGCAGCGCGGCGGCATGAAAAAGAAGCGGCAGCTGATTGGTTCGCTTGGGTACATCCGAATTGCTGATTGGCTCACAAAATACAACAAAATGCATACAACAATAAAAACACCTTACATAATGTTAACAAGTAGTCACAGAATATGAACGTGAATAAATGTCAGATAAAACCTTATTATTTCAAAGGTATGATTTTGTAGCAGTGACATTAATGACCTGACACATCAGACAGCAAAAAGAGAAGAAATTTTGCGTGCCAACCACATCCCACAAAAGTTGAATGATTGAATAGTCGTGGCAACATAAATATAAATATAAATATAATATAAATATAAAAGTTTCACACTGGTTACTTCCTGACTACAAAACTTTATTATTGTTGTTATCCTGGTTTTCAACTTTGGCTAGTTATTGTTTTGTGGTTGAGTCTTGCCTCCGAAAGTCTGACAAATATGCAGCTGACACAGCAGTGTTTAATACTCCAGTGTTCTCTGTATGGCGACACGGTGGCTCGGTGGGTAGCACCGTTGCTTCACAGCAAGAAGGTCCCGGGTTCGATCCCCGGGTGGGGCGGTCT
>JAOVVG010000037.1:14460365-14473310 GCA_028566375.1 Leptodoras nelsoni | reverse complement strand
ATTCCTCTAAGTAACCCTGATAAGGCACATCTGAAAACCATTTCAGGTGACTACCTCTTGAAGCTCATTGAGAGAAAACCAAGAGAAAGCCAAGAGTGTGCAAAGCAGTAATCAGAGCAATGGGTGGCTACTTTGAAGAAAGTAGAAAATAAAACCTGTTTTCAGTTATTTCACCTTTTTTTGTTAAGTACATAACTCCACATGTTCATTCATAGTGTTGATGCCTTCAGTGAGAATCTACAATGTAAATAGTCATGAAAATAAAGAAAATGCATTGAATGAGAAGGCGTGTCCAAACATTTGGCCTGTACTGTACATGGATCGGAACTGGGATCCTGCAGAACACAACAAAACCGCTATGATCCTGACCAGGCAGTTACAGTTATCTATAAGTTTAAACTAGGCTACTAGTTGTTTGTAAAATGTAAAAAATTAAATGTGTTAGAAAATATTGTGGTACAAATAAAAATGAGCAGAATTAAATAATAGTCCTGGGCACATCTCTAGTTGAGACCATTTATGAGTTTGATTGATGTAGCTCAGATTGAGGAACGGTCAGAGCTATAGTCACAGACCATGCTGGCAATACTGGCATTTCTGTCCGTATTTCTTTTCAGTGTTTTCAGTGTTTTCATAGTGATAAGGTTCATATAATGAAATAAGTGTAGGCCATGTACACTCTTGGTTTAAATCTGAATACATACAGAATATTTGGAACTCTAAACAGATACCAATACAGATACAGTTAGTGTCATTGTGTTTCACCCCTAATCTGAAAGTGATATCACAACTAAATAAACATACAATCATTCTGAGCAGAATCTATTTGTTGATAAATGAATTATTTGTCATATGCAAATTAGTGTCTTTAAGAATATTTAAATATGTAATACATCATTTTCAAAAAGGTTGTACTGATGTATGTTTTCCATGGGGTGATGTTCATTCTGATATGACTAAAGAAAAAAGGGTATAGATTGTGTAACCTGGAATTACCAAGGAAAAATCTTTTTGGATAAGAAGTAGGTATTAGAAGTAAGGTGACTGACATATTTTGACATATCTTCATTACTTATCCAGGGGGGTCAGGGCTCCATCATATTGTTAGCCATGAATAATATACATTTCCCAGTGACAATGGTTAAAACATCGACAAGTAGATACAGGTGCCTGAGAAAGAAATGATGCAAAGCCTTGGCAAAAATTAGCTGAAACATATTATAGCCAATGCAAGCTTTATTTTGATTGGCCCAGGTACAACTTGCTGTTTGTTGAAGTGTACAGTGTGTGGAAAGAGTGATAGGTAAAGAAGAATTGATGCCCTGGTGTCTCCTGCGTTCTGCGAGGCCTCATCATCTCCTCATGGCACCCTATGTTTTACATGGCAAGCTGTTGCCCTGGTAACAACTCTTCACACCTGATTCTTAAACGCCACTTAATTTTCCCTTGCCAGTGTGTGTGATACACTCAGGTGGGACAGAAGAGGTTACTTAAATGCACACTTGGTATGCACAAATCTATTTTATTCCTATTGAGTATTAACTTTGCAAATCTAATTTGGATTCTAATCGCCACCGAAATGTTTCAAAGTCACAGTGCCTATACTTTATGTCCTGAATGATTCATTAAAGAGGACATTTACTTACAGCATAGGTTTTCCACTTTGGAGGTTTTAGCAACCATTATTCATAATGTTACACTATGTATATAAAAAGATTTCTAGAAAATGTAATAATAAAAAAATTGCATTTTATAGCACCTGTCAAATCTGTTGTCATGTTACTTAAATGGCCTTTACACCATTGGAACAGAGTGGCTATTTAAAATAAAAATAAGTGTGTTTCTGTGCATGGTTTCTAGTAAGAAACACTGATGCAAAATATTAATGTTATAGTTTCTAAACAGTGCATGGGTGATACAAGAGGTTGGGAACCCCTGAAGAACCCCCAATAGTGTCATGTGTGTGAAATGCACATGATACTATAGAAAAGTACCCCACAAACTCTAGACACAGCATTTCAGCTCACTAGGAAACACCATCACTCATCATTAAACCCACAAATTATTGTTCAGCCAAGCATGCATAAAGCAGGCAAAGCAAAGGCCAAAGTTAATTAATGACGCAGCAGGAATGGCTGAAAAATCCCATAACGCCAAACCTCACACAGATATGTAATGCTTTTGATAAGAGTAAAAGACTTCCTCAAGAGACGTACTAAGACTTTAATTTCCCAAAGGCAAAAGCCAGCCTTCAGTTACTTACCAATTCATTGGCTATTTTCAGCTTTTAGTTTTGCATACTTTTTTTTTTTTTATAGAACTTTGACCTGAAACTTTCATTGGCAATCTGTCTAATATAATTAGACATACCCTGTAGCAGTATGGAATATGACTTCTGCATAGAGTGATAGAAAGTGCAAGAAATTTGGCATGCATCTAAAGAACATAGTAGTGATGCTGGGTGTGAAAGTTTGCTTCACAAGATCACAAGATATTAACTAGTGAAATGCTAGATATTTGCTTTAAACCAGGGGTGTCTAATCTTATCCACAAAGGGCCGGTGTGGGTATAGGTTCTCCTTCCGGTCAAGCAGGAGCCACACCTCATTCCACCTGTTTTTAATCAATGGATCTAATCAGTGGATCTTGACTTTCAGTAGTGTGTGGCTTCCACTTGGTTGGAAAGAAACCCTGCACCCACACTGGCCCTTCGTGGATAAGATTGGACACAACTGCTTTAAACAATATTAACTAGTTGGCACCACTACACAAATGAATCATAATAAGCTAGGATAATGTTCCTCCTAGAGGCCAACGTGCCATAAAAACTTGTCAAAAAAGTGCTTTGAGCCACACAACTAGAGGCATAACCCTTAAATTCCATATCAGACATGTGGTGCCATATCAAACAACCATACCAAGCTTCCACTTTCAAAAAACACAAGAAGAAGAAGAACTTTTACAAAAGAAACTAGCTGTGGTTGCCATAATTAGCTGATCATCCTGTGCATTTATATATCACCATGTTATCACCATGTATCACTGGATTATACCCATGAGCATTAAAGAAAAGGATTAATGTCTTATGGCGTGATGGATCTGCACAGCATCCACTCTTGGCTCTGTGCCGTACATTTAATCTTACCATCTATGGTGCGTTCCTGTCAGAATCATTTCGTAAACCAGGCAGGGTAACATGCAGTTAAATTGAATTATCATCCATACCCTGACTTCCAGTATGCTGCCATATAATCCCCATTCATGTGTTCATGTTCAACGACATTCTTTTCTTGTGTAGCTCGGACCATTTTGTGTTTCTAAACATAAAACAACACTAATAAATATGAAAGTACACATTTATCATTTCTCAACAGCGTAAAGTCTACAGCTCACAGTGATTAAATACTGTATATGCCTGATTGTACAAAATGTCAGATGTCAGTACACACATTGATGCCATTCAGTTTTGAATTTCAGGTACAGATTTGTGTTATGATGAAACAGATATCGTTTTCTACTCAAGGTCAGAGAATAATATATTTAGGAATTTGCACAATAATATGAAAATCAGGACAAGGTAAGGTTTAAACTGGATTACTGGTTGTGGTACACAATGTTGGGTTGCAGTTTATTTAAAAAAAAGAATGTGCTAAAATAAATTGTCATTGAATATACTGTATCTAAAGCTTAGCCATGGACAACACACAAATACTCTCACAGAACACTTTATTAGGAACACTGTAGTAGTACTGAGTAGGGCCTCCCTTTGCTTTCAAAACAACCTGAAAACCAAGCACATCAAAGCATGAGGAAATTTGACACTCCATGTGCAATTTGAGACTCTAATTTAGTGCTGGAATTGCAATTTAGCCACTCACAACTGTCCTTCTTATTCAGAATCAAACCAGTTACAGATAGTCATCATGTAAAATGCTTAATTGACAAATGTAAGTTACTTAGCAAGCACCTTCTTTGTGTGGTTTAGTTGAAACCACTCTGGTGGTTTGTAGAAACTAAAGAAAAGTATAGACTGTTACCAACACACAAAGTGAGGAGACACTCAGGATGCTGTCAACATTATCTTCGACATTATGTGACATTTACAGTATGGTGCAAATAATTTGCCAGGTGTACTATACTCATTAATTGAAATGACATTTTATTACTGCTCATTTAAAATAACTGTCATCTAAATGTAATTTTAAGTGTTTCTTTTTTAAATGCATGCTTGTAAACATTTCTACCATTCACTAATTTACAAGGAAAATAAATGTGGGAATATAATCTACAAACTTTATTTCCACTTTCTAAAAATGCAATAAAACCTGAAATCTGTAATTTGTTAATTCACTTGAACCTTTGTTTAACAGACAGAAGGACAAAGAAGACATTTTCAGATGAACTTAATTCTATTTGCCAAATATAAACAATTTTATAAACTGATGGCTGCAACATACTCAAAGAATTTTGAGACAGAGGCAAATGAGAGAAAAGTACAATTAGCAGTTTAACTGGTAACAGGTGAGGTGATCAAGACTGAATATAAAAGGAGCATCCACCAAAGGCTTAGTCTAGCAAGGATGGGTCATGGTTCACTAGTTTGTACCAAACTTCCTGAGAGAATAGTCAGTCAGTTCAAATACAGTGTTTCTCAGCACAAGATTGCAAAGAATCTAAAGTTCATCCATCTACAGTTCATAATGTGAAGACCAAGGGAGGAAACCGCTGCTGAATGTGTGGGGGACATCAATCATTCAGGCGATATTCTTTAAGAAACCGAGCTACCCTGATGGACATAGCCACATGGGCTCGGGAGTACTTTGGAAAATCAATGTCACTTAACACAGTCCACCACTGCATCAAGAAATGCAACCTGAAACTGTATTATGCAAAGAGGAGCCATATATTAACTTTGTTCAGAAAAACCAGCAAGTTCTCTGGGCCCAGAGTCATCTGAGATGGACTGAAAGACAGTGGAAACATGTTCTATGGTCAGATGAGTTCACATTTCAGCTAGTTTTGGAGCAAACCAGACATCAGGTTTTATGTGCCAAAGATGAAAAGGACCATCCAGGCTGTTACCAATGAAAAGTTGAAAAACAGCATCTGTGACAGCATCATGAAGTAGCTTGAATTTGGATATTCCTAAGTTAATGACTAAGCACTCTTTTAAGTCACTCTGGATAAGAGGGTCTGCAAAAATTCCACTTGCAAAACTGCAACAATTAGTATCTTCATTTCCCAAATGATTAAAAAGTATCATTTAAATAAAAGGTGATGTAACCCAGTGGTAAACATGCCTCTGTCCCAACTAATTTTGAGTGTGTTGCAGGAATCAGTTTATAAATTTGTTTATATTTACCAAATAAAATTAAGTTCATCATTGAAAACATTAAAATTTTGTCCTTTTTTTCTTTGTCCTCTTGTCTGTTAAATAAAGTTTCAAGTGAATTAACAGATTACAGATTTTAATGCATTTTAACTTTCTGGAAATGTGGTTTGTAGAAATAAAAGTGAGTCATACATCGATTAGCCATAACATTAACACCACCTAATATAGTGTAGATCCCCTTGTGTGGCCAAAAGTCATGAACTCCACAAGAGCTCTGAAGGTGTGCTGTGGTATCTGGCACCAAAACATTAACAGCAGATCCTTTAAATCCTTTAGGATTGAAGATGGGGCCTCCATGCGTCAGACTTGTTTGTCCAGCACATCCCACAAATGCTCAGCTCGATTGAGATCTGGGGAATTTTTGGAAGCAAACTCAACACCTTGTATTCTTTGTCATGTTCCTCAACCGATTCCTGAGTGATTTTTGCAGTGTTGAAAGAGGCCACTGCCATTACTATGTACTTGTTCTGCAACAGTGTTTAGGTAGGTGGTACGTGTCAAAGTAATAAGAACCGTGGACCACTTTTTGTAGGTACTAACGAACTGCATACTGGGAACAGCCCAGAAGACCTGTAGTTTTGGAGATGCTCTGACCCAGTTGTCTAGCCATCACAATTTGGCCCTTGTCATAGTCCCTCAGATCCTTACACTTGCCCATTTTTCCTGCTTCCGACACATCAACTTCAATACCTGACTGTTTACTGTTACTGTTTACTTACTACCTAATATATCTCACACCTTGGCATGTGCCGTTGTAATGAAATAATGTTATGCACATCACCTGTGAGTGGATTTATGTCGTGGCTGATCAGTGTTAAGTCTAAATGGATGAGCAATTACAAAGCTTAAATTTAAAAAAAAAAAAGTTAAAAAAATAATAATCTTAAAAATCTGGCATTTTATATTATGAGTGCAGTGTAGTTCCTCAAATCCATTTCCTAAAGAATTTCTAAAAAAGAGTGTCTCTCTATGACAGAGGCTCATTTATACTGTGAGATATCTATTTGTAATGACTTCATCCTTCAAGCAATGGAAAATGAGATGGCTTTTAATAGAATCTATTCTCAGGCTATGGAGTAAAAATGAGTCGAGTTCCACTAATTTGTTACAGACTTCTAATATGATGGGCTTGCTGTATGATATTGTAGTAAAAAATTAATGAAACCAGGACACTTTTCTCTTTAACAGGACCTGCTGCTATAATTTATTACCATCCAGCCACAGGAATATATGATTTCAGTCTATGAACTTAGCAGCTCTAGATGAAGACATTATAGATGAAGATATTCATTTTGCTAAATGTTTTATTTTTTTTAATTGATGTGAAATAAGATGGGATGCCAGAATGACTGGAGAACTATGTTTTCCTTCCTGCTGTTTTATTCCTCTAGCATATCCCTTTATAGATTCCTTTTACATAAGCGGTTGCCTAGCCAAACAGCAATTTCTGTTCGTGTATATCTCTGACAGCTCTAAGGCACCCTGATTTATTGATTTTCCTATCGCCTGGTCTCACTCGCCAAGGTCATTACGTTTTTGCTGGAAACGCTAGGTTACAACTGGATTATGGTATATAGCCACTGACTGCGCATGTATATGAGGTCTGTCCCAAACGTAATGAGAATGAAATTCCCACGCTCCCTAGGGCTTACATGTGGGGATTGTGCTTCAAGGTCAGTTAAAGTGGCATCTCAGACAAGCGGTAGGACCCGTTTCAGTCGCATTTTAGCCTTCGCACTTGTGTTTGTGAAACCCTGCTGTTGTGCCTCGTCAGTGGAACTGTGCAAGTGAATTTGGAGCAAATAATGGATCATTTAACAAGAGAGCCCAATTATCTGAACAGAGTGATCACAGGAGATGAGTGTTCAAAAATGATCCCGAGACAAAAAGACAAACTGCTGAACGGCACACGACAATAATACCTCGCCCAAAGAAAGCTCATGAGCAAATCAAACATCAAGTCACTGTTTATCATCTTTTCTGATTCTCCATCCAAGGGATTGTCCATAAATAATTCTTACCAAAAGGCCAAATGGTAAATGGAAGATTTTCCTTTGGAGATTTGGAACATTTGAGGAAGAGGGTTTTGCGTGTGTGCTGTCAGATTCACACTGGCTGTGAGAGAATCTTTGGCTGAAAAAATATACCAGCCCTTACATTTGCAGTGGTGGAATTTCATTCTCATTACTTTCCGGACATACCTTATGTGTTGTGTGTGTGTGTAGCTGTAGTAAGAAAATGAGCTTATTTTAGTGTTTTTTATGTTTTTTATGAAACATTGTAGGTCTTGTACTTTGTACTTCCATATAATTTTAAATTAATATCAGATCAGAAATCTGAGACATTACGGTTCTATCAAAATGGTCAACAGGTAATAACAGGGGCTTCTGGTCAGTGGTTCATGCAATCTGATCTAATTAACGTCTTTTCAATGACCTGTTAGTCCAGCAAGATGAATGCCACGAGGTTGATTCTTTGCAGTTACACTGTGGTGCTCTGTTGCAGTGCTCAGGGCTGGAAACTAAAATAAGATTTATGATATATTTCCAATAGTGCTATACACTCTATAAGGCTACTGTTTTTGGCTCCTGTTTTGCTCTATTAATATAAATCAGATAGCCAGAATCAAGCTGTAGATGACCACAGCCACACTTTTTTGTCTTTTTTTTTTGTCTTTTTAACCCATTAAAGCTCTGATTCAGTTCATGATTCATACCAAATCAAGTAATATATAACAATCTCTGCAGTTCTGATTCCCAATAGGAATGGACTCTGGCACCCATACTTTATGTTTCTAATACATCTTGCTGCTAGTGAAACCATGGTGCCAAGGACGTGATTATTACAAACCATTTGGTTTGTTTTATAAACCTGTTCATAATGGTGTTCTAAGCATGCCACCTAAAAAAAAAAAACCCAACCACTCTAATGGATTTGATTCCCACTAACATGCTATACATCAGCCATCTGTTTGCATTTCGGTCCATTAGCATGATCTTACAAAACGTCATGCTTAATTTACCCAAAAGGCTCCTCCTTGTGGCACATTTAAACAAACTCCAGTAATTTTTTGTTTTGCATTGCCGTGTGAGCAGTGTGAGTTGTCTCACACTGTTAGGTGTTTCCTTAAACGAGTCTGATCCTGATTCATAAACAAGTGAGTAGCACTTTGCAGGCTTTTATCTGAATCCCCACTAATTTGCACAGTGTGAGCATTCATGATCAATTCTGTTACTTCACACCGACTTGAAGCTCAACTCAGTTTCTCTTGCTATAGGCAGACATAGAGACAGCACTACACACAGTCATTCTAACATATCTTAATATATTTGCATAATCTCTATATATATTCTTTATTGCAATATGGATTAATATACTGTATGCATTGCTGAGTGTTATCTGTTTGGATATAGACCATTTACCAGTTTCTTTTGTCATTTTCTTCCCCAACAGAAGTGAAAGCACCGTCGTCAAGCACAGGAGAATACGTGCTGTAGTGGCCTAACACAGTTGGGACTACAGATAGATTACATGCTCCATTCTCTCTAGCTTTGTCAAGACCAGATATCAAAGTGCATCATGGATTTTGTAATGAAGCAAGCACTGGGAGGTAAATAACATTTTTAACCACTAACACTAACTGCTCTTTATACTGGAGATTCTCCACAGCATTGTTATCTTCATGACATGTTTTTTTTGCAGTCACAGAAATAGTTTACATTCAGGCAATAAACTATTTCAGATCGTGGTTAAGAACAGGACCATGAGAGTTAGTAGAATAACAGTCTATCGGTTCTCATTCTACACACGCGTGTTTCCTCTGTCTCCTATCTAAACAGGTCAATGTTCTAAACAGGTTGTGATTTCAGGCATTTGTTTGTATGAGGTATAGATTTTCTCATTTAAGAGGAGCAGTTTTGTTTAAAGGTCAACTCCTCAAATCAATTCCTTGCATTGGTTTCATCAGCTTAAACGACTATAGATAATGTATTTCCCAATTGCCACAGATGGGTCCAGATGTGTCTGGCACTTGAGAGCCATTGTGATTGGACGATGACCTTTTATATATTGCGTCTTAGAAGCAAAAGCACTAAGCTTGAATTACTGCCTTGAATGTTTTTTTTTTTTTAATCAGCTAATGCTTTAGCACTACAGTTAGCAATTGTTCCCCTAAAATTGTTCTAACTGCAGTGTGACTGCTGCTGGACTGTGGCTTTCATCTCACTGCGTTTAGATTCGGAGCAAAGCACCGGCTTTTGTTATTGCTTGTAACAATAGGACCATAATTGTGTTAAAAGGTAAATGTTTATCCAAGATTCAGGGCTTCGGTCTGTCTATTAGTGACTGGTAAAGAGAAACGCACAATGTTTTACAGAAGAGACGGTTATTTATGCCGTAGTTTATCGTTTTGTATCATGAATAAAGGGGAAAAAAAAGTCTTAAAATGTCCCAAGGCTAAAATAAAGGCACATAAAAGATATGCTTAGAGCATATCATATTATACTTAGCACATAATATGATTACACTCAGACACACCTCACTACTTCCACCAGCTTTTTCGCCGTGTTTGTCGTTCCCGTTTCTTTGAGCTAATCCCTGTGCAGTTTTGTAGTAATAATAGCAGAACATGATTTATCCATGAAGGTCATCTATTATTCAGAACACTTTGACTCTTCAAATTTCCACATCCTGTACAAATTATTCAGGAGTATATAGCATTTCAGAGTCTTCCTTAGATTCCTAGGCCATGCATCCTTCCTTGTTTAGATAGATAGATAGATAGATAGATAGATAGATAGATAGATAGATAGATAGATAGATTTTTTAAGTCGAAACTCACTTACTCACTCACGTTTAGCAACCTGAGATTTTCCACAAGGGGCTTCTGATGTGCTTCGTATCCAGTGACATGTATCTTCATTGCAACAGTTTTTAAAATAGGTCTGACTATACATTACTAAAGATTACAATAAAAACAGCAGAATTTGAATTTTAAACACTCTGCACTTGATGTGTTCTTGCCACTAAGGTACATTTGGCCCTGATATACAACAATATAAAGAAATAAACTGATATCATTTCAACACCCGGTTCATTATTTACAGATAAAAGTGACCCCAAAGACAATGACATAAAATCTGGGTTAGTTTTTTTTTTTTGAGTAATTTGACACAAAAAAGGGCAAGAATAATGTCTGTCTTTAAACAATTGTAATATACAAAACCCTACAATCAACATGGGGAAAAAAACAAGAAAACCTCAGTTTTTTATATTAACACCCATAACAAGAAATAAAAAGAGAAATAAATTCAAATAAGTGCGTATAAAAACACCAAAAAGATGGAAAAAGAGAGAGAAAAAGAAAACCCCTGAAAGAAACGATAGAGAGAAGGGAGAGAAAGATTCGGGGGGGGGGTAGTTTTTTTAAACACATTGTTTATAAACACATGGTGGTAGAAGTTGGTCTGTTTTATTCATCTATTTCTTAATTTGCAGAAAAATAACCTAATCAATACATGATTTTATTCAGCTGATGATTTTCATATAATCAGGAGAATGAGTTTTTCCCTGTTACATGAATTTCCAACCGACGCTCTGTAAGAAATCGTCAGAACCGGCTGCCCACGCATCCTCCATCTTTACAGTCTTTCAATCATTCAGTGCTTTGATGTAAAGCCATGCAGAATCTAACAGAAAAGGAACTCTGGCATGACTGCATTGAACAGCCTACATGTTTCCTGTATTCTCAGTGGAAGAGCTATTGTGTTTGTTTGGTAGAAGAAATATCTTATAGGAATAATAAAAAAAAAGTGGCAAAGACATTACCTGAAATGGATGCTTGTTATTGAACCATTGCCACAAATTTTATATAAGCAAAAAAAAGATTGAGCAGTAAAGCTTGTCTGTTGACCTTTATAGAAGTCAGAGCTGTGTATTCTATTCTGTTGCACCATTTAGCTGTGAATAAAACAGCAATGACCTTGAGAACATTTTTAATGTCAAAACACTCATGCATTCAAATTCAGTTAGCCAAAAGGTGACCACTGGAGTGGCAAGTCAATTATCTTTTAGGAAGCTGTGTGTGTGTGTGTGGAGGTAGTGGGGAGAGGGCAGTCCAGTCCTGAAATGAAGAGCGACCTTTTACGGTCTACCCTCTAGAGACTGTACACGCAGCTAGACCGTGGCTGAACGCTAATCTGTCAGCCCAAGGTGTCCTAATCACACTCACATTTGCCAATTAAATCCTCCACTGGTAGTTCTTTTTGCCAGCCAATGCCCTAGGAGGTCTGTGGACATAATTAATGGCAGGAGAGAGCTGTGCATTATTATTCCGAGTTGATTTGAAATGGGTTTTTTGAGCATAGAGCAGAGTGAGTATACCGATTTCAAAAGCTCCGGTTGCTTATAGAAATATGAGCTATGCATTGATTTAAATGACGAAGCCAATGACCGCAAGAAGCACTTAATTAGATTCTGTCACGCTCTACCCTTGCTGATTACGTTCACACGGATTCACACCAAACGGATATACAGGTTCTTTTCTGTGCCTTCTCTAAAGCAATGACTCAAAGGTTTATACGGAATTTATTTGTTCTTAAGCTTGTGAATGTAGAATGCTTTCTCTCAATCATGTCCATGAAACTGAGGAAAATGTTAATCTAATATATGTGATGTAATGTTTTTCAGCTGAATAATGCATCAGCTAATACAATTAGCATCACTCAAGTGTTCCTAATGGCTGTTCCGCAGTTTCTCAGATAAATCACGCACACTGTGACAGAGTGGATCATTAGCCACATTAATAATTAAAGCAAATGTCAAGTGTCCTGTCAGAAGTATTACAGTATGGTGCACTTTTCTTGCAGTGTGGTATTAGATCATGGCACACTTGTGGCATACAGACAGTGTGTATATATACAGAGAGAGAGAGAGAACAGAGAACTTTGCTTCATGTGTTCACATAACGTCAATGTAACATTTTATTATCAGTCGTAAAAAAAATGTAGAGCTTTTTCCATATGGCATAGAATTCAGTGAAGTGAGGTTTAATGAATAGATTAGTTACTAAAGCACACTGACCAAAATCTTAGAAATAGAGAGAGAGAGAGAGAGGAAATACATAGTGGCTGGCTCTAAAAGGGCTATCTCTCAAATGCAGACTTAGACAAGTGAAACAGATGGCTATGAGGGAGGAGAAACATGTATCTCTCCAGTGGCCCTGTTTGGCTTCTTTATTTTGGCTCAGAAATATCCATTTAGCCAGTGTGTCACACTGAGAACACCACGGCAGCACACACAATGAAAAAGCCTTTTTACAGGCAAGCAGAGGACACTTAAAATACGTCTTAAAATACCTAAAATAAGTCTTGTAAAGCTTACGGTCAAGGCTTTTTTGTTATGCTGAGAATTTCTTTGCTATACTCTGATGGGTTGATTTTTCTATCTATCTATCTTTATGTCTGTCTATCTATCTTTATGTCTGTCTGTCTGTCTATCTATCTATCTATCTATCTATCTATCTATCTATCTATCTATCTATATGTCTGTCTATCT
>JAOVVG010000037.1:14390167-14405454 GCA_028566375.1 Leptodoras nelsoni | reverse complement strand
GAAACATTTAAGTGTGACAAACATGCAAAAAATCAGGAAACCAGGGAGGGGGCAAACACTTTTTCACACCACTGTATTATACACTATTAGGTATGGTTCAGTCACAGATGATATTTTTTTTTATATACTGGGTATACACCCATCAACCACAACATTACAACCACAGACAGGTAAAGTAAATAAAGTTGCATAACTTTTTACAATGGCATCTTTCAAGGGGCGGGATATATTAGACAGAATGTGGTAGACAACTGGGTCAGGGCATCTCCGATACAGCAGGTCTTGTGGGGTGTTCCCAGTATGCAGTGGTTATTACCTACCAAAAGTTGTCCAAGGAGGGGCAACCAGTGAACCTGGGACATGGTCATGGACATCCAAGGATCACTGATGCACATAGGAAGCATAGACTAGTCTGTCTGGTCCAATCCCATAGAAGAGCTACTGTAGCACAAATTGATGGAAAATTTAATGGCTATGATGGAGCATCACAGTTTACTCTGTATGAGACTGCATCGCTGCAGAACAGTCAGAGGGCCCATGCTGACCCCAGTCTGACAGCATCTATAATGAGCACATGAGCATCAGAACTGGACCATGGAGCAATGGAAGAAGATGGCCTAGTCATATAAATCATGTTTTCCTTTACACTGCGTGGATGGCCATGTACGTGTACGTCACTTACCTGGGGAAGAGATAACACCGCAATGCACTACGGGAAGAAGGAAAGCTGCTGGAGGCAGTGTGATGCTCTGAGCAGTGTTCTGCTGGGAAACTCTGGCTTCTGGTGTTCATGTAGATGTTACTTTGACACGTACCACCTACATAAGCATTGTTACAGACGAGGTACACCCCTTCCATGGCAACAGTATTCCCTAATGGCAGTGGCCTCTTTCAGCAGGATAATCACCCTGCCACACTGCAAAAACTGTTCAGGAATGGTTTCACGGACATGAGAATGTGTTTAAGGTGTTAACTTGGCCTCCAGATTCCCCAGATCTCCATCTGATTAAATATCTATGGGATGTGCTGGACAAACAAGTCTGCTCCATGGAGGCCCCACCTTGCAACTGCTAACATTTTGGTGCCAGATACCATAGAACACCTACAGAGGTCTTGTGGAATCTATGTCTTGACATGGTAGAGCTGTTTTGGCAACACAAGGGGACCAACACAGTATTAGCTAGTTAGTGTTAATGTTATGGCTGATCAGTACATACATACAATGTCTGTCTGGGAAGTAATGAGAATGAAATTCCTGTGCTCCTTAAGGCTTATGCATGGGGATGTCGGTTCAAGGTCAGTTAGGATCTGAGTTGGATCTCAGATAAATGGTAGTTTTGGAATTTCTGTCTGAAAAAAACATTCCAGTCCTTCCACATCCACCCTATAATTCCCAACTTGGTTCCATGTGATTATTCTTGTTTGTGTTCGCCCCATCATCCAGACATCGCTAGTTCGGGTGATGCTATAGCTGCCCATAGCCAGGAGCTCAGAGAGCAACATTGGCCATGCTCTCAGGGTGGGAGGGGCAGCATACACTGTCTCCCATGTCAATCAGCGTGACACTGTCCAGTCATAGGCGTCTGTGAGCTCATGCATACATAAGATGGACGGGAGCGCTTTCCTCCGAGTGTGTTACGCCGCTCCCAGATGTTGCATGAGCATGGAACCCTCAGACATCACTAAATGATAAGCTTCCTCCCTTGAGAGTCTTTGCTAGGCTTTGCTGCCTGTTTGTGAGTTTTTCTGCCTTCAGTTTTGTCTTCAGTAAATGAAAACCTTGCTCAGTTGGGTTGGGGTCAGGTGACTTGGCCATTTAAAAACAACCAATTTCTTTGCCCTCAGAAACTCTTAGGTGGCTTTTGGTGTATGTTTTTGGTCATTATCCCTCTGCACCGTGAAGCACCATCCTATCAGTTTTGCAGCTTTTGTCTGAATCTGAGCAGAAAATATAGCTCTATACAGTTCAGAACTCATCCTGCTACTTCTTTCAAATGTCACATAATCAACAAACAACAGTGGCCCAGTTCCACTGGCCACCACTTCCTTGACCATGTTTGACAGACAAGTTTGTATGCCTTGGATCGTGAACCCTTCCTTTCCTTCTCCATACTCACTCTCTGCTCTTCACGTCATTGTGGTTCAAGTTAATCTTGGTTTTATCCGCCCAAACAATCTTGATCCAGAAGTGAGCATGTGTCTACCTCCTCAAGAGTGTTCTTGACCAATATTGGCTGTAGGATTACTGTAGGATTATCCAATTTGTTCCTTCCAACAATCATGGGGGCATACCCCGATTCAAGGTTGATCTGAACCGATGATCTGCCCATAAGATCCTGTAGTATGAGGAGTTTACAGACATGTTATTGCTTCCGACTGGATCAGAGCCTCCTCGTTTTCAAATCATAAATGCTTGATACTTACAACTTGAAATACTGTTGTGTGAAAGGAGCAACAGTTAAAAATCCTGTTGTGTGAAAGGAACAATGGCTATAGCCAAAGGAAAGCAAGTTACTCGGGAAGCTTCACCAGCTTGATATAATAAAAAAAAAATAGTAGAAATG
This sequence comes from Leptodoras nelsoni, assembly GCA_028566375.1. Taxonomy (NCBI): domain Eukaryota; kingdom Metazoa; phylum Chordata; class Actinopteri; order Siluriformes; family Doradidae; genus Leptodoras; species Leptodoras nelsoni. The sequence goes on along the minus strand of JAOVVG010000037.1, from coordinate 14,402,890 downwards.
CTGAAAGATAATAATGTTAGCTTGTTGCACTGGAAAATGTATAAGCCATGCTGATACCTTCTTCTTAGCCATAACTTCATCCACAAGTTTTGTTTCTCCTCGTTTTTTGGTCCAAAACATAACTAACATAAGCGCATACATAACCGCAACCAGGTTTGTTTTGTGCACAAGTTTCTGTGTGATCACCTATCTGAAATATTGTATTGGACTATGCAAAAAAAATGGCTGTCATTCCTAAATGGTTAATGCTATATTTTTGTCAAACCCCTTAAAAATCCACACTGTAATGATTGCTTCGTTTCAAATCACTGTAATGCTGTCAAAAGTTGTCTCACTGTACGGGCAGTAGTAGCTAGTAGTAGGGTTTGAGACATTGGACTACTGATCAGAAGTTCAAATCTCAGCACCACCAAGCTGCCCCCATTGGGCCCCTGAGCAAGGCCCTTAACCCTCAACTGCTCAGTTGTATAAATGAGATAAATGTAAGTCAATCTGCATAAGGGTGTCTGTCAAGTGCCGTAAATGAAATATAATGTAAATGTAAATACTTATGGACCCAATGGTGTGAGTTGGTCAACGCTGTTACATCACAGTATCTAATTTTACTCATCTATTGCAATGACCCAACTGAGATGGAGAGAGTAGTGGAATGCTTGTCATGCTCTCTGATACTATTCAACATGCTAACCCTTATATTCACCCCAAACTCTCTCCCTTGAGGAGTCTGGTCCCTCTCAAGGTTTGCTAAGCGCATCGAGAAACACTGGAGGTATAAACCATCTATTCCTGTGGTGGTGATGGGGAACACGAACTCTGACCAACAAGATGGATGAACTGGTGACGCTGGTTTGTTCGCTAACCTGACGTGGACATTCCCGGGTTCACCACCGTGAGAGCGGGCAGGGATGCCAAACGGAGTGACAAAACCAAAGGTGGGGGGCTCGTGATCTTTATGAACATCAGATGGTGTAACCCAGGACACGTGACTGTGAAAGAGATCATCTGCTGTCAGGACATTGAACTGCTGTTCCTCCTCGCGCAGATGCTGAGACCTCGTGTGACGTCACTCACGCAACACTGCGAGACTTCAGACCCAGCATCCTGAAGCTTTCATAGCCATCCCTGGTGATTTCAACATCATCACACTGGACTCAGTGCTCTCTGCTTTTCTTTTTTAATTTTTCACAGATTTTCTCCCTAATTTAGTCGTCTCCAATTCCCACCCATCAGTCCTTCCCCTCCATGTCAAACAATGAGCTGCCAGTCAGGGAGGGCTTCCTCCGAAACACGTGACGCAAACCGCCGCCTCTTTTGGAACTGCTGCTCATGCAACTTTCTGGAGCAGTGTAACGCTCCCGCCCGCCTTTGGTATGCATAAGCTCACAGACACCCATGACTGGACAGTGTCACTATGATTGACATGGGGGAGAGCGTATGCTGCCCCTCCCACCCTGAGAGCATGGCCAATCTTGCTCTCTGAGGTCCCGGCTATGGGCAGCTATAGCATCACCCGGATTCAAACTAGCGATCTCCAGATGATAGGGCCAACGCGTTGCCGTTGCCGGTAGCCCGTTCTCACTGCTTTTCACCAGTATGTGGATTGTCCTACCAGGAAGAACAGGACGATCGATCTCCTTTACTCCAATGTAAAGGATGCATACACTGCTACACCCCTGCCCCCTCTGGGAAAATCTAACCACAACCTGGTCTACCTGCAGCCACAGTACAAACCCCAGGTCCATAGGCAACCTGTAACTAAGTGCTCCTTCAGGAAATGGTCTCCTGGCGCTGAAGCAGCTCTCAGAGACTGTTTTGATTCCACTGAATGGAGTGTACTGCAGGAGCCATATGGGGAGGACATCGAGGGGATTACACAATGCATGATGGACTACATGAAATTTTGCATGGACATTGTTGTTCCTGTGAAAACTGTGTGCTGCTTTGCTAACAACAAGCCCTGGATAAACAGCAGTGTTAAAGGCCTTCTGAACAAGAAGAAGAGGGCCTTTAAAAACAACCGGGAAGAGCTTAGGAGCGTACTGAGGGAGCTCAAAGTCCACTTGCGAGAGGCCAAGGAGTCCTACAGGAAGAAGGTGGAGCAGAAGTTGAGGGAGAATAACATGAAGGAGGTATGGAATAGTATGAAGACCATCACGGGCTGTAAGCAGAGGATGGACAGTTTTACAGACGGTGATGTTGAGGGAGTTCAACAGCTTCTACAACCGACTGCCCTGCTCAAGTCTCTACAGCTCTGACAGTCACCTCCCCCACACTACCCCTCGTCTCAGCTCCTGATACTTCAGTCTGTGTCTGCCTGGACATCGACACCTCATCTTCTCCGATTGATATTCATGCACCTCTCGCACAGGCTGACAGCACAGACAACACAGCCTCTGCACCCCCCCTCTTCACACCTGAACTCATCAGACCTGATCTGCAGCACCACTGAAACCCCCCCTTCTCCCCCTCTACTTACCTTCACTGCAGACCAAGTTAGAGGTGAGCTGAGGAGACTCCACACAAGGAAGGCAAATGGACCAGACTACCGAAGTCCTCGAGTCCTCCGAGTGGAGGATGCTATACTGTACTTTCTCCATCTGACCCATCTCATCTGGACAAGAAGGGCAGCGCTGTGAGAGTCATGTTCTTTTCAAGCGCCATTCAGACCCTTTTAACACCATTCAGACCCTCCAACTAAAGGACAAGCTGGCAAGGATGCAGGTGGATCCACACCTGGTCGCCTGGATAACTGACTACCTCACGGGCAGACCTCAGTTTGTCAGGCTGAGGGTCTGTACTTCAGAGACTGTGGTCAGCAGCACAGGAGCCTGTACTTTCCCCCTTCCTCTTCACACTCTACACCTCAGACTTCCAGTACAACTCTGAGATGTGCCAGAAGCAGAAGTTTTTGGACGATACTGCCATTGTGGCTTGTGTAAGGGGAGGACAGGAGGACGAGTACAGACACCTTGCGGACGACTTTGTGGCATGGTGCCGGAGGAACAACCTGCTTCTGAACACCCGAAGACCAAGGAGATGGTGATCGACTTTCGCAGGGCTAGGCCACTCTCACAGTCTCTATTAGCCAGCCAACACAGACAATCTGTATAGAAAGGGCCAGAGCCGGCTCTAATTCCTGAGGAGGCTGGGGTCCTTCAACATCTGTAGGAAGCTTCTGCATATGTTCCACCAGACTGTGGTGTCCAGCTGTCTCTTCTATGCTGTGGTGTGCTGGGGAGGAAGCATGAAAAGGAGAGACGAGATGCGTCTCGACAGGCTGGTCAGACGTGCTTGGTTAGTGGTTGCTCTGGAACTGGACTCTGTGGTTCAGGTAGCAGAGAGCAGAACACTGCAGAAACTGCACTCTATCATGGATGATGATGGTCACCCACTGCACACCATCATTATGGACCAAAGGAGCAAGTTCAGCGGCAGGTTGCTGTCATAGAGCTGCTCTACAGGAGATCCTTTGTCCCAAGAGCCATCAGGCTCTTCAACTCTTCCCAGTGGGCCCCGAAGAGGGAGGAGGATAGATGAGGAATGAGTATCTTATGTTTACATCTGCATTACTTTACACTTTACTGTACATCCTGTACTTCTGCACTCATGGACACTGACATGCACACTGACACTTTACTTTCATAGCAATATCTTCACAAATATTTATTTTTTCAATACAAATACATTTGCACATATTTATTTATCCAGTATTTAGCTGATTCATTCAGAGCGCCTATAAGGGCATGTAATGTAAAATGAGGAGTTTTTTCTCCCTAAAACATTACTCATGTTATACTAAATGGACCATCCATGTGTAAGAATAAAATGCATAAAAACACTGGCGAAAAGACTGAAAACATTTTAACCTCTTTTCTATATTTTATATCCTTCAGTTATCAGATTTACCAAAGAGAATAATAGTCTTTACATATATACAGTTGACGACTGTTGCATGATGAAATGGATGTTTGAGATTAAAAAAAAATCCATGTTCCGTGTTTTAAAGACTGTTAAAAGCGTTCTTGAGAATTTATTTAAAAAATAGATGATTCAGTCTTTTGTTACACAGAGCAACAGAAAGTACAACACACACCAGGACAACGGTTTATATTAAAGTATAGTAATGGTCTACAGTAATACTCAAACGCTCTAGAGATGCTTCTTATATGATAGGTTTCCTACAAATAGACGTACGTGTGTAAACTATTCATGAAACTGATAAATCTAGGCATTTTCCATAAGATCAGACGAGCTTCATGAATTAGCTTCACACGTCGCTCCGGCGTACACAGCCAGCTAGGTAACCCGCTTCTTACTACACTTCTGACTGAAAAACATCTCAGCCGCAGAAATTTACCTTTCGAGTAACGCAGAAACCGAACTAGCGAAGGACAAACAACACATAAACAAATGAAAGCAAAACATAACATACCTTTGGTTGAATTTATTCACTCCAATACAGCTAAAGGAAATTCCGCCTGCAGGAGAAAACCGGAACACGAAGCAAAGTAAAAGTCTCCAAATTCAATGCAGGCTGTCATTCATTTTCGATTTCTTGCACCTTTTACTGTATGAGGTTTCACTAATATAGAACATTAACATTATTATTTTAGATTTAAACACATGAGGTAAGTAGGCTACTGTCACACTGCAAACACACAGACACACACACACACTGTTATTAGCAGTGATAATGTTTCATTTATTCATCTTCAGATCTTCTTTCAGTCATATTTTGCTCTAACTGCTTTTTCCCCTCCCAGATATTTATTTGTACCATTGTACCAAAGTTTAGACAGCTTCAGGCACACTGACTGTTTTCACCACTGTGTTGGTAAAACTGGCTCCTTAACGTTTTGTGAGACCTCCAAGGAAAGATGGTAAAGTAGCCTCAACTCTTTCACGTCATTTTGATAAAAAACTGTTAAAGTAGATGTTCAATTATATTACAGGAAGAAACACTCAGTTTTGGCAAAAATCTAACTTTGTCTGTTTTCGAGATTTCAGCTGAGGCAACATTCAGTGGGTTTTTCTGGGCCACCTAATGTTGGTCCTAAAATGAATAAATGTTTTAAGACACCTTGAAGGACAGTAAGATCTTCTCCCAGCTCAAGCTCTGGTGATCTATGGGGACCTACACACTAGCACCGGCTCTGTACAGAGCAAATGAACACATACATATACAACCCCTGGTAAAAAAAAAAATAAAAATGAGGGAATCACCACACTTGGAGGATGTTCACCCAGAATAGTTTACTTCACAGCAAGTAAACAGCACACTTGGAGGATGTTCAAGCCAATTTCTACTTTATAGCAAATAAACAAATCTCATATGTCACAAAACAACTTTGTTTAATAGCCAAACATTCTGGCTTCATCTAACATACCTTAAAAATGTTTTTTTTTCTAGACCAGGGGTGTCAAACTAAATCCACAAAGGGCCGGTGTAGGTGCAGGTTTTCCGTTCAACCAAGCAGAAGCTGCACCTCATTCCACCTGTTTTTAATCGATGGATCTAATAAATGGATCCTGACTTTCAGTGGTGTGTCGCTTCTGCTTGGTTGGAAAGAAAAGAAATATTCTAATCATTTGAGATACTGGATTTCTGCTTTTTAAGAGCTTCCATCCATAATGAAAAACAATGCTTAAAATATGTCTCTTCACATGCAACGAATATAAAATGTGGTTTACCTTTTCAAATAAAATTATTAATTTTTTTTTAGATGCACTAGTACTTAGTCCTCACCAGTCCACATGAAACTTGGTATATATACAGAATATAAGGTTTGTGGCCCTAGGAGTGTGCTGACCCTTATGCCATCACCCCCTGAAGGTGGGTAGGCTCAAAGCACTTTTTGGCCAGTAGCTCAAAAACCATTTTGCCTAAAATTATTATTTTTATTGCAAGTTGGTCTCTAGGAGGTTCCTTATCCTAGCTCAATATGATACATTTCTGGAGTAGCACCACCTGGTGAATAATGCTCAATGCAAAAATCTAACACTTCCCTGCCAATATTTTGTGATTTAAGGCTCAAACTTCATGAAATTTCACACTGCACATCAATACCACATTCTTGAGATGCATGCCAAATTTTATACAATTTCATCCGTACAAAACACAGCAACTGACACATTTCAATATTTGAAGAACTGATTATTTCACTTCATTCTTGTGCTTTCTCTCATTTTATGCAGCAGTCATATACCACACTGCTTATCTCTAATTATTTATAGAGATATTAAAGAAAAGGTAAAGCTGGCATCATTGAGAGAATAAATGTATCAGGATTTGTTAGTGTAATCTTTTGCTGTTGTAAGGGTGGTTGCAGCACACAAAGATATTTAATGATTGGTTCATTTTCATACTGCAATTATCTATAACCATTATTTCATAGGAAAAGAAATGTTTGTAAGAAATTTAGAAACTTCACACATTTCAGTTATCGCTTAAAAAGAAAGAATTATCTGCTTTGTTGTCTAAAATGAATAAAGCAATGCAAGAATATTTAAAATGATAGGAGACATTAATTCATTACACCCAGGAATCTGTCAGTGTGAGGAATGTTTTTAATGTTAACAGATGTTGTACACATCCAAAAGAAATCACAATAAGTAAATAGACATAATCTGAAGAGGGAAATGTTTCTAATAATCATGTAAGAAAAACAGTAAATGGGTAAATGATAGACTCAAACCAAGACTGACAGCAAAATCAATTCTCCAAATGGACACACTAAGCAAACTAGGGTTCATGCACAAATACTGTACAGTACCAATTACACTCTTCCATCTTCAGTTCTTCTCACGATTACTCTGTGATTTGGCCTTCTTTTCCAAGTGTTTCTATAAAGTAGAATAAATAGGTTGAATGAATAAAGCCTGCGTTTGTATAATATTTGTGTCTTTAATAGTGCAGTCAAATTAACATGTTAACAAACGCACTAATGCATTAAAGAATTGACCGGGATAAAAAAAAAAAAAAAAGATTATTGCCACTAAAAATTTTAATACGGATTAAAAAATATGTATCCCTACTCCCTACACACTGCACAGAATCCCAAGGGCTCTTAATAGGGAACCTAATAAAACGGTTCTATTTGGGTTCTATCTTGATTACAGCACTCGGCTGTATTGATGCCAATAGCATGATAAATCAAACAACGCTCTTCAGACTAATTTTGTATGCTGTTGGCACTTTTGAAATAAAAGTGATGAAATGTTTATGAACGGTGGGTGATGTATTTTAACTATTTAATGTATGTTTTGGTTGTCATTTAACTTCATGCATAGTGCTCTGAACTCTTGTGTTCAGTGGTAGGATCTCTTAGCTCCTTAGTTATCAGAAATCAGTTGAAAGCAACAATGGAAGAAGTTCTAGCTCTTTTTGGGTTGCTACATTTTGAATAAAGAGGCAACATTCAACAGTCCTTTCTCTTAAAATAGATTTATCATCTATTCACCACATATGAAATCACCTTGAGTTTCTCATAGTGTGCCTGGCTACTGCAGTGAACCTTTTTAGCATTGTCTTCATTGGAGTAAAAAAGGAAGCACACTCTACAGTAGTAGCCCATCTTCACAAACTCCACACCTGAAATAATAATGCAATGTTGTTAATGATTAATCAGCACCATTTTTCTATGCACAAACAAAGGGACAAACTGTATGTGCGCATCTAAACAGAAAAGCATCTTTCCTCTGCATCTGAAAATCAAAACTTGTTGGGACAATAAAAGCCTGTTTTGTTAAAACCTCTTCCCTGAGTTTTCCCGTCCTCACCCGTGCTAGGGTTCTACAGTCATGCTGAAATCCATGAAAGACTCAACCACCAGCCTGACAACCTCCGCACTTGCTAATCTCATCCGGTGTGTCACCAACCTACACCAGGCACTGCCTGATCTGCACCATGGCCAGCAGCTACACTTTGAAGCCAACACAGAGGAGCAGTTGGATGCTCCATCAGCAGTATCCCCTCTGACTCTCATTAAAATGACCTCTACCAATGAGCCAGAGGCCTTCAAGTGGACGGCAGCTGCAGGGGATTGGCCAGAGGTGGCGTGGGCCCTGCAACCCATTCCCCTGCTAACCCAGATCACCACACAGCACCTACTGCTGCTGACAGAGTTGGAACACCCCAGCATGAAGAAGGCAGTCTTTCTGGTCATTACAGCTCACTGAAGGAGAGCACCTCTTCACCTTCTTCCAGCAGTTCAGAGAGTCCTGTTGTCAGTGGCTGATGGCAGGGGATCGCTGCTCAACTAAATTCTTGTCCCTCAATGCCAGCACCCCAGCCCTGGTTACCAGCTCCCTTAACCTGCCCAATCCTGTTAACTTCTTCGTTTGTCTTTCCACAGGGGAAACATCCTGAATCCACCAAAACAGGGGTGAAGTCAGGTCTGGATATACACAGCTATTCACACGTTTGCCTGAATGCAAGAATATGTAGTTTGAGAGGATCTCAAGGCAATAGGGTTTGTCCGCTTCTGTGTGGACTTAGTCAACCTCTGTTTGTGTGTGCATATGTCTAAAAAAGAAGAAAACTGCTGAAAAACAAAACTTTAAGTTCAAATAATAAAATAAACAAAATAAAATTCTGTTTGTGTTGTTAAAACCTATTCCCCGAGTCTTCTGGTCCTCACCATTGCAGGGTTCTAAATCAGAGTAAAACTGATAGTTTTGGCTTATCCATTTCAATTTCATTTCAACCATTCCAAGTTATAATATAAATTGTAGAAAGGTTAAAGGGAGTGAATACTTATGCAAGGCACTGAAGTTAATCCATAATCAGGATCAGGCATCAATCATTTAGATTTTGCCTTTGACTCTAAGGTGATGACTCACCCACTGGGACGTTTGGTTCATATGGACCGAGAGCATCTATAGTGATTCCAGGCTTTTTGACAAACTCAGCTGGGGGTGGAGGGGCTTCAGTCAGATCTTGGCTCTTCTCAGACACACGAGAGGAGGATGCAACAGGTGAAGCCTCAACAGAAGGAACAGCGATGTCACTCTCAACCTTCTGCTCAATGAAAAGAGATAAAGTTACAAGCAAAGGTTACAGAAACCTGAACTGTTTCCAACACATGCAGACATGAATAAGCAATGAAAAAAAAACACTGAAAACTGACCGGTGGCTTAAACTCCATGTTTTGCGTTTCTGTCATATCCACGTGGTGATGCTCGTTTTTCACTTCAGCTATATTCTCATCTCTCACTCTCTCAGAATCCTGCTCCTCTTTTGGCTGATCAAGAGCATCTGAGCCGTCTAAGATGTTGCGTTCTGCAGTTGTCTTGTTGATATATTCATCTTTAGGTGGTTTGGATTCTTTATCACTTTGCTTCACACAGGAGACAGGATTTGTGGATGTGGTTATTTCATCTGATCTACTAAGATCTGCTAAATAAAATAAGCTCTAATTTGTTCTCACCCCCTTCAGGTGATCACTGAAAATAAAACATATTTCCAAAATCTGAAAAAAAGACTAACCTCAGCCTTTGAGATTGAGGTCTTTGGTTCATCTGATTCTGAAATGAATAAAGAATTGTTATTCACAAGTCTAGAAGACCTGCCTTACGAGAGCTAAACAAACAAGAAAAAACTACCATGTTTTGACAGAGGAAAAAAAGACCATGACAACCTGAAAGAGTTTCTTCCATGAATTCATCCAAGGTCACATAATTTTCAAGGCTCTTGGGGAAGTCATGGTCCTCCTGTGGAAAAAAAGGTTAAAACTTGTATTAAAATTCATATTAAAATGTATATACATTCTCTGACATTTATTTGCAACACCTGTACACCTGTTCATTCATGCAATTATCCATTCATATGACAACAGTGCAATGCATAAAATCATGCACATACAGGTCAAGACATTCAGGTAGTGTTCACATCAAACTTTAGAATTGGGAAGAAAATGTGATCCTAGTGACTTTAACCACTATTTCAGAAGCGGATGATCTCCTAGATTTTTATATGCAATGGTCTATATAGAGTGTACACCAAATGGTATATAAAAAAAATTAAAATACCTCATTATTGAGAGCGGTCAGAGGAGAACTGCCACACTGGTTTGATCTGGCAAGAAGGCTATGATGACTCAAAAACAAAACTCTGTGACTCAAAACAGAAACAAAAATACATTTTGGAATATTCAACACATTGCACCTTAAGGCAGACAACCAGTCTGACCATTCTCTTCTGGCCTTTCTAAGAAACATGGTGATTTTCCCCATAGAACAGCCATTCACTGGATGTTTTTTGTTTTTCACACCACTCTGTATAAATTCCAGGATCTGCTGTGACTTAAATCTTTAACTCAAAGCAGCCTGTCTAGACCCAACAACCATGCCATGGTTAAAGTCACTCAGATCACATTATTTTTCCCATTCCAATGTTTGATGTGAAAATGAACAGAATCTCTTGTCCTGTGCCTGCACGATTTTATGCACTGTGCTGCTGTCAAGTGATCATCTGCTTAGACAACTGCAGGATTGAGCACTTGTACTGATGCTTCAGTAAAAGAGTTTCAGTTTCAGTAAAAGTACCTCCATTTCCTGTTCTTGATGCATTTCAAACTTCCGTTGCTCCGTCAGACTGTTTAATACATTTGAAGAATCTTCTCCATTATTTACTTGGTCCATTGTGTGAATGTCTGGTACATCCACTGGCTCTGAAGGTGATTTCTTCTGGTCACTTGTTTTGTTTTCATGATCATCAATCCCATGCACCAATTCTTCACCATCATCTGCCATCACTTCTAGCCCTTCTAGGTCACGGTCTGAACCCTTGCTTCCAACATAGTTTTTCCTCACACTTCTCTTTTCTTCCATGTCTGATCTTGATTTTGTAGCTTCATCTTTAGCAGCAGAACTTGAGGAATGGCAGGAATGTGAGGAAGTACTGGATCTATCCCTGGAGTTTTCGGAATCTTCTCGCTCTTCTACATGGCGACTCCTAGACGCTTGGGTCTTCTCTGATGAGCGTCTTCTCTTGGGGCTAGAATGCGTCTCCTCTGGCGAGTGTTTTCTTTTGGGGCTAGAGTGAGATCTTTCTGATGAACGTCTTCTCCTGGGACTAGGGGAGTCCCTCTGACTGCTGTGCCTGCCTGGGCTAGATCTCCTGTAGGTTTGAGAGCCCCATGATTGTGGTTTGTCATTAACTTCTGCCTCTCTGGATAAAAAGCAATGAAAGGATAACAAATTATAAAAACTTAAAACAACTGATATGCATATCATGCTAAAGGCTATAAAATGCATTAAGACCACCTACTGTGGTGAGGAAAAAGTATGTTCCCCTTTTCAATGTCTTCTATATTTGCTCATTTGTCACATTTAAATGTTTCAGATTATCCAAATAATTTTAATATAAGATAAAGACATGAGTAAATTAAAAAATCAGCTTTTAATTAATGAAGATAAAGATTTATTCAAAACCTATATCATCCATGTGAAAAAGTAATTGCCTCATTACCCTTGTCAGTAACAACTGTAATCAAACGTTTGAGATTACTTGCAGTGAGTCTTTTTACATCACTGTGGAGGACATTTAGCCTACTCTTTGTAGAATTGTTTTAATTTGGCTACAGAGTTTTCAATCATGAACTGCCCATTTGAGGTCTTGCCACAGCATGTCAACGGGACAAGTCAGGACATTGACCCAGCCACTCTGAAACCTTCATTGGTTTCTTTTGAGCCAATCAGAAGTGGTCTTGCTTGCATGCTTCAAATCATTCTGCTGCTACATAACCCAAGTATGATTGAGCTTTAGGTCCCAAATCGGGAAATGGACATTCTCCTTCAGAATTTTCTGATAGAGAGCAGAATTCATGGTTTTCTCAATTATGATAAATCATCCAGGTCCTGCAGAAGCAAAGCAGCCCCAGACCATCACACTACCACCACCATCTTGGTATGAGGTTTTTAGCTTTATGACAGATGTAATGGGATCCATATCTTCCAAAAAGTTCCACCTTTTTCACATCAGTCCACAGAATATTATACCTTGTGGGTCATCTAGATGTATTCAGCCAAATGAAAGATGAGCCTTTGTGTTTTTTTTGGTCAGCAGTGGCTTGTGGCTTGCAACTTTACCATGGATGCCATTTTTGCCCGGTGTCTTTCTTATTGTGGAATCATGTACATTGACCTTAGCTGAGGCAAGTGAGGCCAACAGTTGCAGATGTTTGCCTGAGTTCTTTTATGACCTCCTTGGTGAAATCTTGGTAGACCGGCCACTAAGTGGAAGGTTCATCACTGTTCCAAGTTTCCTTAGCAGTGGCTTTGTAACCCTTTCCAGACTGGTAGATTTCAATGACTGTTGTACATCTGTATTCGAATCTAGTTAGCAGGTGGCATCATGTGCTGCTTTTTCATAACTTCTAACCTGCTTCACATTGCCAGACAGGATCTATTTAAATGATGTTTAGATTTAACAGGTCTGGCAGTAATCATGCCTGGGTGTGGCTAGTGAAACTGAACCCAACAGTCAATTGAATTTGGTTAAATGTTTAATTTAGAAGCTAAGGGGGCAATTACTTTTTCACATAGGGTGAGGTAGGGCTGAAGAGCATCTTTTAGTTTAATAATTGAAATCATCATTTAAAAACAGCATTTTGGTTTCAATTTGATTGTTTGTGTAACATGTTAAAATAGTTTGATTATCTGAAACATTCAAATATGTCAAACATAGAATTGGGAAAGGGAACATTCTTTTCCTTTCTTTAT
>JAOVVG010000037.1:14320896-14331241 GCA_028566375.1 Leptodoras nelsoni | reverse complement strand
GTGCGTGGAGGCATGCTTAGGGTCCAGTTGAGCCCCCAAACAAAAGACGAAGCATTGAGTGCTCTACCTGCCAGCACCGAAATGCTTTTAAATTAGGAAGATAGAGGATAAGAATTGCTTAATCTTTCCTGAAAGGGAGGGGTTGGATGATAGAGCCATTTTCCTAGCGTTTTCCATCCCCTTGATTTGCGGTCTGGCAAAAACGGGAACCTGGAATGCAGTGGCTTGTCCCAGTAGTGCCTTAGCTCCTCCATGGGGAGAGATTGCATGACAGGGTAGATTGAGAGGGGAGCCTTTTCTCCTTAGCAGCATCCAGGTGATGAAGAGCCTTTCAGCTGCTTGTCTACATGCCTCAGTGAGGTCAAATGTGTCCAGTGAAGCAGTGCTAGGCAAGTCAGTTGGCCTAAACATGTGCTCTTGTCCTCTTCCAAATTTCATCCTGTGGCACTGAGGGGGGCATGGGGAGAAGGATTGGGAGACTTCCAATCCATAATATCATCCCAAGAAGAAGCCCGGGCCCTGGCAGCTTATGTGGAGGCGGACAAAGCATCTGATGGCAGGAGAAAAGGGTCAGCAACTGTAGTGGTGGAGGTAGCCTCAAGGCAAAGTTGTCTCTCCAGCATATTGGCAGGCATGTCATGGCAGTGGATGCAGTTGTCCAGCTGAGTGATGGTCTCCTGGGCATAGAGGACATCCATGCATGAGATGAGGGTACCATAGGCAGCCAGACAGGAACAATTATAGACAAAACAGTTTTGTCTATAAACAATTAAGTGGAAATGCTTTGATGAAGAGCAGGTACAAAAACTGGAAAGATCTTCACTGAAGAGAGTGAGAGTGGAGAACGTGGGGCTTATATCACATCTGTGATTGGCCTGTCAGCCATCTGCCAGACATGGTGCAATAGATATTTCCATGGCTGATCATGCAGGGGGTGTTTTCCTTAGTGAGATACAGAATGAATGATGAAAGAACTATGCGTCATCAATGTGCTACACCAAGGTTTAGAGTTTAGAATTATACTATAGCTTTCTATCTGTTTTAGAACTTATTAATTGCACAACCAGTTTAATAACAGAACCAGTTTATACATTTTAAAACAACAGGGTGAATTTGCATGCAATCACAACTTGAACATTCTTTTTATCTATACCTAGATAAATGTTGAAAATAAACACATTGAAGAGGAGGTGAAGTGTTATGAATCTACTGAACTTGTTTCTATCCTACCCACTTGATATGTGGCCTGTTCCCTCCAATGATTTTCACATTTCAGCCTTATGTTATTTATTAATCAAGTACTTTAGGAGCACTTGAGGACACTTAATATTAAGTGGGGCCAGCAGTTCTGTTATTAACTACAATATACTATAAAAAAGATAAGCTCTATAATATGGTAGTGATTGTGTCTGTCTCTTTCAGTATATTCATCATAAGCCTACCTACGTATGAAAGAGAAGTATGAGAGAGAAGTAATTTATGACTCATTGTCAATCACTTCTTTTTGTGTGTAAATATATAAAGGTCTGCCTGACCTTGTAGGAAGTAATGAGAATGAAATCCCTGCGCTCTTTTGGCCTTATGCATGGGGGCGTGTTTTAATCTTGGAGAACAATAAGAAAAAACTCAGAACCTAGTTGGTTATAAGGTGGATATGCAAGGACTGGATTAAATGCTTTTTTCAGCCTAAAAACCTCTCATGACAAGTGAAGTGTGACTCCACACCTTGTTATGATGGAGGATCCATGAAGAGGCACAAAACTGTCTTCCTCAAATGTTCCAAAACTCCAAGGTAAAATGTTTCATGTTTTCATATAGAATTTCGTGTACGGTTGCCCCAAACTCGATTGCTTTGCTCTAGCCACCTCAGCAGGGTTTCACAAAAAGTAACATCTGGGCACTCCGAAGGCTAGAATGCAACTGAAATGGGTCCTACCATTTATCTGAGATCCCACTGTAACTAACCTTGAATCACCATCCCATTGTGAAAGCCCTATGGAGCATAATTTCATTCTCATTACTTTCTGGACAAGCCTTGTATGTATATGTATATATACATATTGATAAAACAAAAGACAATCAATAAAAACAATCTCACACATCGTCAGAAGATGATTATTGGATGGTGTGGTGGAGGACTGTATAATTACAGATGTCAAAGAAAAGAATGAGAAGCAATCCACAATGGACATTTACCGTAAGAGACCGTGAGATCATCCAGACATCTATAGACACATCTGTCAAGAGTGCTCATTAAATTATAAGGGCCGTGGCTCCTAGACTCAGACAGACTGAAAGCAATCTTATTGATGGCCCTAAGAAAGAGTGGAGATAAAGGAGCTGTTGAGGAAAAGGCTAGAGGTAGTATCAGACGGAGAATGACTCCTGATAAGTCTACTTATGCCAAACTGCAGATCGTACAACACACAAGGTGAAAATGGTTTTGACAACGCACTGTTGTGCAGCCTCCACTGTGCTCAGATTAAATCGCAGGTGCAATGTGGATAATGATGAACATTCATCATGCATTATACTTGCATTCAATAATTAAAAGCAATCACTGTTTAAAAATGATTAGAGTTGTTCTCGAAGGAGATCTAATGCACTAAGCCAGATAGAACTTTTTATGCTTGGAGCATCTAGACATCATTAAGCTAGGAAGCCAAGGAACAGTTCAACAACACATCTAAAAAGCTCATTCAATCATTAAACAGTTCTTAAATGTAAACTAACCTAGCCTTAGGTATTATTATTATTATTATTATTATTAATAATCTCTTTCTTCAACATGTAGCTAAATAATTAAAAGGGACAACAGAATGACTGTGTTATGGTCTGTACCACCACTAATAGGGTTAGAGCTCTCGTTTGGTTGTCTCTTCATTATATATCTCATATGATCTCAGCCAAGCTGAGATTTGGATGGCAGCTCTTCGGAGATCCCTGTACACATCACAGCTCTGTTTATTAGCCGGATTTACATGCTAACCAGCTTGCTATTTGGAAGCAGTTCCACAATTTATGTCTGCAGCACATTTCTGCAGAAAGTACTGCAGAAAACAGAGTGGCAGGATATTCACAGGAGGCTGGATGGTCTGGAATTGATGTGATTTCTTTTCTTGGCTTTGTTTTTGCAATAATCATTACAGTTAGCAAGAACTTAAGAGTAAAAATGTCCTTCTCTCTTAAGATGGCAGATAATTAGCAGTTCTCAGAAGTCTAGTTTCCTGAGTGACACACAGTTAGAACTGACACTTGCATAACCTGTGTTAGATGTCAAACCAGTTAGAGGCCAGGGACTGAGGCATTCTTGTTCAACTGTTCGCTATTAATTTTATGGCTCATTACTTTATTCTCTTTCAGGCTAATCTAAACCACTTTTGCAACACATGTTCTTGTCTTACTTGTGTAAAAGGTCAGAATACTAGGGTAGATAGTTAAAGTGGATGTTACTTCTTCTTTTCTTCTGATTTTTCAAGCACTATTACTGTGACACAAAACAGTTATCAATACCCATTATCTGTTTTATTGTCTATTCATTCCAATAATTGCTCACCCTCCAGATGTGTCGCTATTTTTATTTTAGTTTTTATTATGTTGCCATGGAAATGAATTGTGTGTGTGTGGCGTTTGAATGTGAATGTGACATTTCACCCATACTCATGGCTTGACCCTTATTTTTTGGCTTGGTATTTTATATACAAGTCAGAGAAAGCTGCAAGTGGACACTACATGTATGTATACGATGGGTGAATTACAGAGCTAACCGATATGTACATATGTATATAAAAATGCCTGTTAAAACCGAATACGGTTTGTTGATGTTGATGTTGATTTGTTCTTGGCCCGAGGGAATATTCAGCATGCTGCTAAGTTTAATTTGGACATCAGAGCAGCAGAGGGTGGTTCTGCTGCTGGCGTATTTCTTTAATCTTGACCTCCACCAGGCCCTGATATGTGGGAATGGTAATTGTTTTGGTCTTGGAGTGAGTTTTCAAGGTGAGTGGTTTGACAAGGAAGAGTGGGGAAGTGGTATGGCAGTCAGGGTTCCGTGCCATTAATTCACCCTTAAACAAGTTATGTCAAGACACTATAGGTTTTTAGGCGGATTGATTTACCAACAGGCTATAGCTTCACTGTGGACCAGGAAATTAGACATAGTGCTATCTTGCAGTCTTTCTGGAAAAACCAGGCATATCACCACTGTGCAGTAGGCTGCATACAGCATAGAATGCCCTAAACCAGTATTACACTCACCTTTCTGTTAACCTTGCATAACCTTGCTTAGAGTCTCTTAGGGCTAATTTTCACAAAAATAGACCACAACAATATACAGAACTCAAGACACATCCACACAAGGGACACGTAGAAACCGCATTTACCACCAGATTCACTCAGTTTAAACACTTGGTGAGGTCTTATGGTCTTGTAAATGGCCCATCCACTTCTTTTAATGAGGTTTAATCTATTCTTCATCAGAAGTGGAACATTCTACCCCATATCGCCTGGTACTCAAGCATCTCCTGGATAATAATTTCTATGTCAAGGCGGTCAAGTGCAAACTTCACAAAACCACTAACACTTTCCTGGGCTTGATACTCTGTACATAATTTCCAAGAAGTCAAAACCACAGGCAATCAAGGAGTTATAAAGACTCCTCAGGTTTCACTTTCAGTTGCACCGCTCAATTTGTTGAAAACTGAAGGTTTGTTTACTAGAACAAAGCTGCAGATAAGTCTGTATATGTGTAATGAGCTAAAAGAATGATTCAGCTCATTCAAGTGTAGAGGTTGGTGTCTTGGAGGTAAGCATTGGAGTGCATTCTTGTAATGCTATATGCGTTTCATTCCTGCATCCTGAATAAGCTCCTGGGTATTAAGGTAGCCTTGAAAGACTTATGGTACCAGCTTGAAGGGATAACTCACACTCCGAGGGGGCAGAGTAGTATCCGACTGAGGTACCTCATTACCACAAACCTGAGTTCTCATTAAATGCTATACATCGGTGGAAATAGCTCCCTATTGACATTTATTTTCTGTGATGTAAAAAACAAGAATTTTAATAATCAGTCATCTCTGCAGTATTAGGTATTCTAATCACAGGTATCTTCTGTTAATCTAACCACTGTACAGAGTAAAATTTTTGTCCAAAAAGTAAAAAGTAATCAATCATGTATAAACTTACTGGATGTACTAATCATACGTGTGCACATAAATCTGTATCCTACAATTTTAAGCAAAAGTACAGTACATGACAACCTGTGTGTATGGATACATATGGATACGAGTATGCTATTCATTAATGGGGGTTTGGGGTAAGTTGAGATGTAGACTCATGACACATTCCAAGCAGCATGATGGCCTTTTTGCACCCAGGATGTTGGATCCATACTTCCAGTTTCATATAGCATCGATCCAGTCAGGTTCAAGACTCCGAACAGGCACTCACTGTCTGCCTGACTACTACAACCTACTGTATGTCCCCAGTGCAGTACAAAACCACTTAACTTTACACGACTCTAGACATCTTGACGTAATACGTGCCTTCTCTCTGGTCCACAACAAGATCTGGAAGCCTTTCCTGGAGGCAAATATATGTAACTGTATAAAGTCCTGTGCTCTCTGTTCTCTTCTGGCCTTCTTCAGCTCTTATCATTACATCTGTAAGATGCACTGCATTAACACTTTGAATTCATTTTTTTTTTTTTTATTTAAATGGTTGCAAAGCACATAGAATAACACATCTAATCACGAACATACTGACCCTCTTTATTTCGGCAAAGACATCATCATTTAAAAGCCCTTCAGCCTTTATTGTATAACACCATTTCATGTTCTAATAAATCACTTTATGACAACTTCTTCTGCAGTCTGAAATAGCCCTACAGTACAAAACAATGTCCAGGTACAATGACCTTAGTATTAATCTCATGCTGTGTTCCCATGGCTACAAATGTAAAATGTTAAAGATGTTAAAAAAAAAAAATGCAGTACTGTTGCTAATGCACTACAATCATGGTTGCTGCCGTCTGAAGGGGAAGGTTAATAAGCCCTCTAACACAAAGTACTAGCCCAGAAACTTACGCTTTCAACCCATCAACATGAACAACTTTTACTTTTTATTGTGTTTAAAAGAAATGAGGGAAAGTTTTTGGTCCAGAGTATCTAAAGTTTTCTGATGTTTTGATGCATCTGATTCTGTGACCTGAGACATGCTTAAGAAGAGCAAGAGAAATAAATTAGCTGTCATAAGTATCCTGAGTCAGATGACTAAATCCAGATAACAGGCAAAATAGATGCAGCAAGGTAACAGCACTAGCTTATTTATATCTGTAAAAGCGCCATTTCACTCCTGACTAGTGACTGTCTGTCACAAAAGATAATCAATAAACCATGTATAAAGCAACCATTATTGAAAAGAACACCATCATCCTTTAGCCCAACAATAAATCCACCAGCATTCATGAATCAAAGTAGAGATTTGTTTTTCAGCTAGATTGATGGACGGCTTTAAATAATAGAAATTCAATGAATAGTGTATTGATTTCTTTAAAGAAGTCTCATATACCTTTTATGAAATGCATCAGTGGATTACAACATAACAAGTCCTCACATTTTCACATGGAAGTAACAACAAATGCATAGATATATTTAAGATTTCCCTGGGGTATTTAGTTCAAAAATACCATCTGGCTAAACTTTATATTTAAAGTTGTATGCTAGTCTTGGTCAAAGCCTGAGGGAGCTTAGACCTTAGACCTTAGCTTGGAATAAAAGAGACAAAGGGTCTTCCGTATCTGCCTCCACCAGTTGTGCAGTTTACAGCAGTTTGTTTCTTTACAACTATCCAGCAGTTACTGTTTAGAAGTTGTTTTAAATCAGAGATGTTATCGGACTGAAGTGAGAGTACATCTCTAATGTTATAGAGAAATTAAAGAGGTCTTCTAAGACAGAGAAGGATAGAGTGAGACAGGAAAAAAAGCGACAAAGAGACAAGTGTGGGAGAGTCACTTGACGGTTTGGGGATGTTCTCATTTTTTCAAATTCTCATGGGAAAATCTATGCTAAGCTGTTTTCAGTATTGAACACAACTCAACAATAACCACACAATCGATTGCTGGTACAGAAATATACTGGAATATACTATTATCTAGTAACTACAAACCACACAAGGTGCCCGGTGGTAAGAGATAAGGACGCACTGTTTACTAAAGCCAAATTATGCTTTCCTGTGTGGCCTAAAAGAATAAGCATACTACAAGTTAGCAAAAAGTTTCAACTAGTCCATACACTCAACTGTGCTTGTTATTTGGAAGGTTAAGTGTGTAAGGTTCTCAGAAAGAAACAACCTCTGTACAGTAATATTCATGAGTAGAGAATATATTAAATCTGAATGTGGATACAATACACTCACCACCTACTTCAGTACACATTCAGGCAAATCAGCTAATGAGACAATTATGTGGCAGCAGTGCAATGCATAAAATCACACAGATACAGGTAAAGAATTTTCATTCATTTTCTCATCAAACATCATCATAGATAAAAATTGAATCTCAGTGACTTTGACCATGGTGTGATTGTGACATTGAGACTTGGTCTGTTTTCACTGTCCGTAAACTCGTGTTCTTGGCTTGGCTGGCTGTTGTAGCTCATCTGTGTCAAGGTTCTTGTGGTGTGTATTCTGAGATGCCATTTTCTTCCTACCTATTTCATCAACAAGCTGCCTGCTTTTTCACTATTTGTAAAGACTTTATAGAAATCCTTGGAGATCTGATATACTCTATAATACTCAAACCAGCTTGTGTGACACCAACAAACATACCATGGCAATTTACTGAGATCACACTTTCCCCATTCTGATGGTTGATGTGAATAGTAACTTAAGTTCTAGACCTCTTTTAAATGATTCAGTGTTGCTGATCCATGACTGATAGTTGAATGACTGCATGAAAGTGTTGAAGTACAGCTGTTCCTATTAAAGTGGCCAGTAAGTATATATGGCTATATTAAGCACAAAACGTTTTTTTTTTTTTTTTTTCAGATGTAAACAAAGTGCCACAACACAGATAATATTTAGAATTATTTCAGTATCTTTGGGATTAAGATTTGAAAGCATACACCCTGAACCAGAAAGAATAAGACCCACTCATTTCTCTGTTTAACACAAAGCAAGGCAATGGCAAACACTAATAAACACATGTAACACAAGAATTATCCTGACATATACAGAAGGTTTAGAATGATTTCACTTACTTGAGCACGTGTGTGGAGCCGTTGATTTGTGTAGCTGTGCAGGGTGTTCTAGGTGCGAGGATGGAGGGCCGGCGGTAGCGCTGGTGGCCGCAGCAGAGGATGATGAGGAAGGCACGGCGGAAGGACTTGTTGAGGAAGGCATAGAGGATGGGGTTGAGCATGGAGTTGATGTAGCCCAGCCACAGGCATGCTGCCCACAGCTGCTCGGGCACTGTGTAGTCTATGAAAGGGTCCACCACGTTGGTGATGAAGAATGGAGCCCAGCACAGGCAGAAGCAGCCCATGATGATGCACAGAGTCTTTGCTGCCTTAGTCTCGGTGCGCATGCGGTGGTTGCGCTGGTGTTCAGCACTCTCAGGGCCGGACCCGGCGCCACCTGCCCTCTGCAGCATGCTGATCTGACGGGCGTGCTCACGTGCCGTTACATAGATGCGTTGGTAGGCGAGCACCATCAGACCCAGTGGGATGTAGAAGGCCACCACAGAGCAGGTGAGTGCATATGGCTTGTTCACCATGAACACGCATACCGTGGAGTTGCCGCTGAACTTCCGCGCCTCAATCTATTGAGGGGAGGGAGGAATATTTATGCGCATATAAATTGCACATTCAGCACACCAAAAGAAAAACGTCACACTTTATTTCACTTTCTGTGCTGAGGTTTCCTTTTTTTCTGTCAGGTCATTGCTATTCCAATCTAGTGTACCTTGGCCTGGGGGAACTGTCAATTTGTCAACGGTCAGTAGAGGAAATCTTTCTTATAATTTAAATTTAAAACCAGAGAGACCTTAATCTGAATAGCATTAATTTTAAAACAGACATTTTCAAAGACACCCCTTTCGACCCTGACTCTTCTTAATTAAGAATACTATCACCTCCAGTTCCTCCTACTTGATACAAGGCGATAATAAGGCTGGCTCAAACCTGGAAGTCTTTCTTTCCATGAATTACACTTTGCTGACACTTAACCAGGGTAAAAACAAAACAGACAAGTAACATTGCTTCACTTTATTTTGTTGAAATGCACTTTATTTGGACACAACCCAAAGGACATCTTCTGTGAAGTGTTCTCAAGTGGTCTGGATCCCAGGGCAAAACAGTCAGTAAACATAACTATAAATATTAAAATTTATAAGCTTGTGATGTGCTGTTTATTAATACCATCAGTTTGTAAAAGGTCATTAAATATTGAGTCATTAGCCATATTATCACCACAGTGATCGCTAGATATTCGTTTGTTGATGTCCAGAAACTGTGGTGAATCTGAAGCCCTGTAGGGAAGCCTGTTCATAATGACTAGATGTTACAAATACATATTTTACAAATCCCATTTCCATAAAACCTTGAACACTTTCTAAAAATGTATAAAATCAGTAAATTGTTAATTCACTTGGACCTTTATTTAAGGATAAAAAAAGATTTTCAGTGTTTTCAATAATGAACTTAATTCTATTTGTTAAATATAAACACATTTACATATTGATGTACTGCAAGTTGGGACAGAGGCAAAATAAGACTGAAAAGCTTATACAAGTAACACTGTTGGTGAGGTCATCAAGAGTATAAAAGGAGCATCCACCAAAGGCTTAGCCTTTGTTATCGAGGATGGGTCGTGGTTATATATAGAATACAAAGTTTCTCAGTGCAAGATTGCAAAGTATTTAGGTTTTTCACCATCTACAGTTATTAATATCATGAGAAGGAGGTCAGGGGAAATTTTGGTGCATAAAGTCCAAGGGCAGAAACCGCTGCTGAATGCGCATGACCATTGAGATCTCAGGTGGTATTGTTTTTGAAACCATCATGCTACCTTGGGCTCAGGAGTACTGTGAAAAATCACTGTCACTTAACACAGTCTGCTGCTGCAACAAGAAATGCAACCTGAAACTATTATTAGTTCTCTGGGCCTGAAGTCACCGGAGATGGACTGAAAGACAGTGGAAACGTGTTTTGTGGTAAGATGAGTCGAAGTTTACATATACATTTATAGCATTTGGCAGATGCCCTTATCCAGAGCAACATTTACATTTACATAACTGAACAGTTGAGGGTTAAGGGCCTATAGCTTGGCTTCTGTTCAGTAGTCCAATGTC
>JAOVVG010000037.1:14266537-14276996 GCA_028566375.1 Leptodoras nelsoni | reverse complement strand
TCATTTTCAAATCAGAGACATTATATAAAACTTTTATCAAATATTTCTTTTATGCTATGGTGAACCTGTAGTACATTCTTTTTTTTGGATTTTCCCCCGATTTTTTCTCCCTAATTTAGTCGTCTCCAATTCCCACCCGTCAGTGCTTTCCCCCCTTGTCACACGACAAACTGACAGTCAGGGAAGGCGAAGCCTTCACATGCTTCCTCCGATACATGTGATGCAAGCTGCCGCCTCTTTTCGAGCTGCTGCTCATGCAACTTTCGGGAGCGGTGTAGCGCGCTTGAACTAGAGCGCTCTCACCCACCTCTTCTATGCATGAGCTCACAGATGCCCGTGACTGGACAGTGTCGGGCTGATTGACATGGGGGGAGAACGTAACTGCCCCTCCCACCCTGAGAGCACGACCTTGCTCTCTGAGCTCCCGGCTACGGGCAGCTATAGCAAACCTGCTATAACAAAAAAAATACATTTGTTTACAATATAATTAACAGCACATCAATGCTTACATTTTTTTTAAATGTCACAGACAAAACTGCAAAAAATCATTTTCAATCATAATTTTTCTTCATTCAAATTCGATCAAAATATTCTGGGAACAGACCCGAGTCATGAAGCCAGTACTGAATCATGACTGGAGTGGATCATTATACCCCTGCGGACTACAATGACATAATTATGGGTCATAATTAAGCTTCATGATGTACAAATTAACTAGTCTACTCATTTAGGACTACAACAACTATTCAATAAAAATGGATTAAACTGAATAATATAAAAGTTGGCAAATAATTTCTTTATCAATCAGCTGGACTGTGTTATGAAGCACGCAGTGGCTTCATCACTATGTAAAACACATACAGTATGACGTAAATGGTGCATGTTTCAACAGAGAAAACAGTACTGTCAAGTATGGGAACTCTTTACATTTAACTAATCTCATGAACTAACATGTTTTGATGTGAGTAATATTAGGATGTCATCATTTGGTTGTGGGAATGTGTGAAACAGGGGAAAAGCAATGTTACACACAGCCAAATCCGTTTTTTTCTTTCTGTAACTTACATTAATAATCATATTTAACAATCTTTATTGCTCTACCTTATCAAAACATCATCTTATGCTACTTTTGGCAAAAAGATGGGTAGTTCTCAACTGAATGATTGGTCTATGAGATTACATTTTGGGCAGTGGTGAAAAAAAGAAACTATTTGAATCTCTTAGCTTGTAAGTACTTATATTACGTTTTTTTTTCAACAAGTGATAAATGCTATATTGCTATATCTTGCATACACAACATTTCAGTTTGCATTGAAGTCGATGCCAAATTCGCTGGTTCTAGGCACTAAGCGCCCACCCTGAAGCTTTGGATTTGAGATAAACACTTGATAATAATCTTATTCTGTGACAGCTTATCTGATGTCACCTGTAGTACTAATAATTCATTGAAAATATTACTCAATTATTCAAACAATCACTATCTGCAGCCCTACTCTCACTAAATGAAGCATCCTGCTTCCTGGGCAATGACACAGCAATATAAACTGCCATGTGGTCACCTAGTTGACAAGTGGTCATTCTTTCTCTAATGAGCAAAAGGTCAACCTATAGAATTAAATATTAACATCATGCTGAGCATTACCAGTATGGTCCTTGATATCTGAGCAGTTGTGTGTGTGTGTGTGCGTGAAGTGAGAAAACGCATTGATCCCTTGCACTGATCCCTAAACAAATTCAATTTAAAACACGAGAGCGGTGGTTCACAGCACAGTTAGCCCTGGTATATTCAATTAAAGTTGTTTTGGTGTCATTTTTCAAAAGCTTGCCTCAGCACAAGTTGAGAACATTTCCAGACCTACCTTTATCCCTCATCTGATGTCAACTACTACTACTACTTTTTTACACTACTACTATAAACTGGGGAATACCTGGAAATGGCGTACCCAATCCTAAATAAACATTCAAAATAACAGTATGGAGTCAGCAATGCAAAAAAAAATTACGTCTATACAGCAATTGTTCTGTGAAAATAATATTTGTGAAAATCTTGTCGATTTATTTCACTATATTGCTTCACCACACTCTATACCATTTGATAACATCACAATACTTGAAGACCTTTATTTGATTTACGATATGCATCATGATATTTAGTCGTTAACTTTTAAAATAAATTAATAGGGGAATCTCTAAATGAAGATCAAATCAACGGCTACTAACAGTCTGTTTCTATTTAAAAAAATTATAAATAAATAAAACATATCACAATACCTCTGATATCTCAGTACAGCATTCTGTAGTATAATTTATCATTATATTGTCCAGCCTTGTTTAAAAGAAATTTGATTTTACAGCTGAAACTCTGTAGCTTCACCTTTGGAACAACTTAGCAGTTGAGACTAGACAGGCAACATAATTTTAATCATTATCATGCACTCTTTATGAGTTTCTGATTTTTACTAGATTAACTAATCACATTTTTATCTTATATTAATGATCAAATTCTTATATTATAAGAACTTATATGAATTCTCATTAATTATTATTACATATAATTATATATATTTTATATTTATTATATATTTTTAATTTGACAGTTTTATATTATTATATAAGTATTTTTAGGATTTCACTGATTTTACTTTTATTGCTAATATTCTTATACTTTATTTTTTACTTTTATCATTTAATCTTTTTTTCTTTGTTCATTTACATTTCCATTATTCATTTTATGGCTTCTTGAAATCGTGTGCATATTGCCAGTTTAAAATGCATTATTTGTCAGAAGACTTCTTTTTTAAAGCACTCTGTAAAGCACTTTGGGCTGCATTTATGTTGGAAAGGTGTTATATAAATAAAGATTGTTATTAATGTTATTATCATAGCTCAGATACAGATAGACAGATATTGATGAATACCAATCTGAATAACATTCTCTTGACAGATAAATAAAAAAAAAACATATGGGTATTAGCAGAAATTATAATTAGTTTATAAAGAGTGGAAAATAAAAGCTATTAACATGATTAATCTGAGTAGTTATTTTAGACAAACTAATGGCTTGAGCGACTGATTATTAAGAAAAACTGCTTTGCGTCTTTAAAGATAATTTCATTCTTTTTTAATGAGTATGATCTGTGCATGCCAGAATCTGTGCATGGTTTTTTTTACCTGCTGTGGTATGAGCTAGCGAAGTGGACAAACTGGCATTTAATAGAGTAATAAAATGCTCATAGCACCATGCCAGGATAAATTACGCTGATTTCTTACTGGCGTTTCCACAGTGTAAATAGTTCACAGTTTGCTGTCTGGGTTTCATGCACTCTTAGTCTAAGTGTCAGTTGGGGAGCTTTTGGATTTTGCCTGGCAGAGGAATTTAGACTGTGAGCAAAGTGGTATAGCGAGACAAGAAGAGGCCTTTAGCAACTTAGATGGATGGCTCTTGGAACACAGTTTAGCCTTTGTTAGTGTTAAAGGCTGAGGGCTCACTGTACCTGTAGCTCATCTTTGGTCTAGTCCTGTATTTGCTAGAGAGAATGAGTGGAAAGAGGGAGACACTGTTGTCTGTCTATCCACAAAATGACTGCCTTGTTCTGCTCCCTCAGTTAATCTTCACACCAAACACCAGAGTGGCGAAAAACCATGATCTTGGTGACTTTGACCAAGTCAAGGTGGCTGGTGTCAGATGGGCTCTACTGAATATTTCAGAAAGAGCTGATTTGCAGGGATTTTCATGATTTAACGTTTACACCGAATTATGAAAAGAACATCCAGTAGGAAACGTGCAGGAACAAACACCTTGCTGATGGGAGAGGAGAGGTCAGAGGAGAATGGTCAGACTGGTTCAATCTGACTGGAAAGCTACGGTAACTCAAATAGCCACTCTTTACACCTGTGGTGAGCAGAAACGCATCATCACATCAAAGATAGAGGCGAATGGGCTACAACAACAAAATACCCCATCGGATTCCACTTTTGTGAGCCAGGAACAGGAATCTGAGGCTACAGTGATCACAGATTTACTGAAAAAGATCAAGTTACAACTGTAACTAGTTTCTGTGAACAACTTCAATGTTGGTTTTAAAAAGCTCACTGTAAACAAGGTATAGTTAAAAAAAAAAGTGTGCTATCAATATAAAATGCAGTCATGTGCTCTGGGTGAAACTATTCACAAGGTGAATCCAAGAAGCCCGTTGTATGTAGCTCATGTGATAATACAATCAGTGGGTTTCTATGGGAGGAAGGATTAGCTGATCAAAGAGGAAGAGATGGATCAAAGAAATAGGTTTGATAGATGAGTGTCATTGGTATGCAGTTGTTAGGATGAGCAGTTGAATCTTTTCGAACAAGTCTGATGGTTCTAGCTCAAAAGCTTAAAGTACCAGAATCAGTCCGTTTCTGATTAATGACAGGAGGAAGAGGGAAACATTAGTGGGGGTGGATAGTCGGGTGCTCTCAGTATGAAATGCAAGAATGTAGCTGTTGAATCAACAGCTGAGTCTCAAATCAGATTTTGTGGTAGTAATTTGAAAATACAAGCCACGGGTTTTCAATAATCAGCTTCTATGAGGCATGATAATATTATAATAATGTCATTTATGTTGTGCGTCATGAAAAACAAGTTACAAAGTACTTCACAGGTTGCAATTACAACAAATAGAAGGCACTGAGATGCAAAAGAGATTAAAAAGATGAAAAACTTTATTGATTGCATTATTATACTGCCACAGCGGTGGCATTTTTGTAATTTGGGCCCCCAAGCATGCACAAAGAAAAGCATACGGCAAGCACCTTAATTTATAATTGTCCTGAAATGGAGGTGAAGATGGATACAAACACAAGTTGAAGCTTTAATAAAGAGACTGACAAATAAAGCCAAAAAACATGCTCAAGAATGTAATCCAAAAGGTCAGGCAATCAGCAACCGTCGTTAATGTGGCAAAATCCAAAGTCGTAAACTAAATGCTGAGCAAAATCAGAAACTAGAGTAACAGTATATGGAAATAAAAGCTTGGTGTGTGAGTGTGGCAACGTCCGTGGGTGTTCTGGGAAATTATGTTTCTTGTTGATTCAGGTGTTGACCTGGCAATACTGTGTTCATTCAACCTTTAAATTTAAAGAAAACCCAATATTTCCAAAAATAATAATTAAGGTTGATAAAAGGTCAATGTTGCATTCATAAGATTTTTAAAATAAAATTCAAGAATATACAATACAATAAAATAATAATAATTTTGCTTTTTTTTGGCACAAGACAGTTTTTTTTATAAGCATATATTGTTTTTAATAATATATTGACTTTTTTTTTCGTACTTGTTTCACCACACAAAGTCTAGAAATCAAATATTCATGAATCCAAATATGTAAAAATGCTGCCTGCTGTACATTGCCAAACTGTAGTACAGTACACTGAAGTAACAGAAAAACGCCTACTGGAGCTTATGCAAAAGACATAGCAATGCCACATAGCAATGCATGTTACTAGCTGCATCCTCAAGTGCGTATATAAAGCGACAGACATCTATGGAAGCTTCTACAGCTGTCCCCACCAGCTGTTTCTAGAGAATCATGATTTTGTGATTTTCACCGTGGTGTAATAATCGGAGCTCATGAGATGGATCATTAGTATTTTGGATGTAGAAGCAAATTTTGGATTTTCACATATGAGCATTTCAAGGGTGTACTGTGACTACAAGAATTACGGTAAAATATCGAACTTATGACAGCAGCAGGGCCATAAAAAAAAACTCCGGGTGAATGTGACCAGTGTCGGCTGGCAAGAAGGCATGCAAAACACTACCTCAGTAACATCGGAATTCAATGCTGGGGCCTCAACAAACATCAGTGTGAGGACTGTGCAACGTTCCCTCCACGATCCTTTGGGGAACCTACCAAGTATTAACTGCTATACCAGTTTATATGGTATACACTTCAGTGTATATGTGAACAAAGTTGACTTGAAAGTATAGGCTATTCTACAGGATATTCTCCAGAAGATTACTCCGTTTTCATGAAAGATATGATTAAAATAGGATCCACATGTACAGAAATACATTTTGGGTGACTAAAAGAATCCAAGAAAAGCCAACTGAAAAAGAAAGGCAATCCAGGAAAATGCTGCTGATACTTCAGCCTAAATGGGAACATTGGGTATGATAGGATGCTGTCTATCACAGACCAGCAAAGCACACACATTCATATACTCACTCACACCTAGGGGCAATTTATTTTATCCAGCCCACCTACTGGCTATTATGGGAGCTATGAAGTTGCAATCACTATCTGCTGCACTACTGTGCTGCCCTCAAGCTAAAGACAAATAAACACAAGGAACATGGACCATAAAATTGAATTAATCTGATTTGTTTTAGGGAGAGAAGAGACATCAACTGTCAGTGAGAGATGTGCTTTTTTGGGGCCAGCTTCTGAATTTTTCACAGCAGTTGGATGAAAGACGGGTTGGCAGGGTTAGGTGATAGTTATGAAGTGCAGTTATATGTCTTCTGGCTCTCAGCAGTTGAGTCTTTAAACTATACTGGATATCTGTAGCTTGAAAATGCAGAGAGGTTAGGGATTAATAAAAGAATAGCTGACTTAGAAACATTAAAGCTGTTGGTATGCACAGTTAATTTACCAGCTCAGCAGCAACATTAAAAGATTTATTCCTTACATGGTCATCCTTTCAGTCTCTGTTTCTTCTACAAACCCATTCCCATATTCTGAAAAGTTGGGACACTTTCTAAAAATGCAATAAAAGCTGAAATCTGTAATATTTTTACAGACAAAGGGACAAAGAAAAGATGTTTTTAGTGTTTTCAATGACAAAATTAACTCCATTTGTTAAATATAAACAAATTTAGAAACTGATTGCGGCAATATTTTTAATAGGAGACATATCTGGACTGCAGGCAGGCCAGTCAAGCATGTCTACATCTCTACGTCTACAAAGCCACACTTTGTGTTGTAACTCATGAAGAATGCGGCCTGGTGTTTTCCTGCCAGGTCTTTTCTTTGGGAAAATATGTTGTCTCGACGGCAGCATATGTCTCTCCAAAATGGCAATATAAGCCTCCGCATCAATATGTATGCAGATCACCCATGCCATGGCCACTGATGCACCCCCATGCCATCACAGATGCTGGTTTTTGCACTTTTTGTTGTTAACAGTCTCAATGCTTTTTTTTAAATCTCTGGCACATAGAATCTGATGTCCGTTTTATCCCAAAAACAAGATGAAACTTGGACTCGTCTGACCACTGAACATGTTTTCACTGTCTTTCAGTGATGACTCATCTGCGCTTCTCCACAAAATGAATATATGTCTTCCTTTTTGCATAATACACTTACAGGTTGCATTTCTTAATGCAGTCGCGGACTGTGTTAAGTGACAATGATTTTCCAAAGAACTCCTGAGCCCATGTGGCCATGTCCATCATAGTAGCATGGCAGTTTCTCAAACAATACTGCCTGAGATCTTGATAGTCACGCACATTCAGCAGTAGTTTCCACCCTTGGCCTTCATGCAAAATGATTTCCCCTGACCCCCTTAATCTTTTCAGGATATTATGAACTGTAGATGGTGAAAGACCTACATTCTTTTCAATCTTGTGCTGAGAAACATTGTATTTGAACTGACTGACAATTCTCTCATGACGTTTGGCACAAAGTGGTGAACCATGACTTTCCTTGCTTGCAAAAAGTAAGCCTTTGGCAGATGCTCCTTTTATAATCAGTCTTGATGACCTCACCTGTTACCAGTCAAACTGCTAATTGTGGAACCTTCCAGAACAGTCTTACTTGTTTTACATTATGACCACCTGCCTAATATTGTGTCGGTCCACCTCTTGCTGCCAAAACAGCCCTGACCCATCGAGGCATGGACTCCACTAGACCTCTGAACATGTGCTGTTGTAGCACATGTTATGATGTTAAGATGTTAGCAGCAGATCCTTTAAGTCCTGCAAGTTGTGAGGTGATCGGACTTGTTTGTCCAGCACATCCCACGGATGCACAATTGGATTGAGATCTGGGAAATTTGGAGGCCAAGGCAACAGATCAAACTCGTTGTTGTGTTCCTCAAACCATTCCTGAACCATTTTTGCTGTGTGGTGAGGTGCATTATCCTGCTGAAAGAGGCCACTGCCATCAGGGAATACTGTTTCCATGAAAGGGTGTACACGGTCTGCAACAATGCTTTGGTAAGTGGTATACGTCAAAGTAACATCCACATGGATGGCAGGACCGAAGGTCTTAGACTCCCAGCAGAAAATTGCCCAAAGCATCACAGTGTCTCCACCAGCCTGCCTTCTTCCCATGTGCATCCTGATGCCATGTGTTCCCCAGGTAAGTGACACACATTCACCTGGCCATCTACATGATGTAAAAGAAAACATGATTCATCAGACCAGGCCACCTTCTTCCATTGCCCATTCCGTGGTCCAATTTTGATGCTCACGTGCCCATTGTCGGTGCTTTTAGCGGTGGACAAAGTTCAGGATGGTCACCCTGACCATGACTGTGGCTATGCAGCCCCATATGCAACAAACTGTGATGCACTGTGTATTCTGACACTTTTCTATCAGAACCAGCATTAACGTCTTCAGCAATTTGAGTTACAGTAGCTCGTCTGTTGGATCACACAGGCCAGACTTCGCTCCCCACGTGCATCAATGAGCCTTGGCCGCCCATGACCCTGTCGCTGGTTCATCCTTGGGCCACTTTTGATAGATACTGACCACTGCAGACTGTGCAGTGTACAGGTAATAGTGTTTATCAGTGTAGCATGGAGTTCATCAGAGTGATGGATTTAAGGAAGAAGAGAACTTTTTTTTTAGTGTTTTGCAGGTGTCACATTCTATTGTTTTCTTATATTTACAAAAATACAATTAGCTTTGTCAGTGAAAACACTGAAAATGTTTTCTTTCTACTTTTATGAGTAAAATAAAAGCTTTTACTGAAAAACTTTAATAAAAGCGATTTAACAAATGACAGTTTTTAGCTTTCATCGCATTTTTAGAAAGTGTCCCAACTTTTCTGTAAATAGGGTTTTTGTTGTGACTATGTATGGTGATTTTGGGTTGTAGAGGCTATAGATCAGCTACATTTCTGGCTACGCAAGCATAATCCAGTTTTTCATTAGACTAACGGAAAATATTTCAAATAAGAAGCCCTTCATAACACAACTTATTTACTGGTAAATGCTTTGCTAATGTAGCTGCAACTATGGTTAATTTTCTGGAAGAGAAGAGGCGGCACTGAAGAAGTGTCTGGATTATTAAATCATTAGAAGGTTTATGGGTATGGGCATTTGATGCTTGGCATAGACATGCATGTGAAGAGTGATGAGGACATTTAGCCTGAGGTATATTAGAAAACAATGCTCATTCATTGGAATGGATTATGTTAGAAGTATAAAAATAAAAAGATGGTTGTCAGATTTGTTGTGGCTGTTTATTTTTCTGTAGCTGTGTTTGTACTGGAGGCTGATTAACTGCACAATGTGTGTCTTTCTGTACGAATTTCTGTAAGAAGTGTGTGGGGTTTTTAAACATTGTACTGGTCTGTACAAAAGTATTTGGATGAAGGCCATGGATTACTATTTAGGAGCCAGAAATGCAAAAGCATTTTTTTGGTATGAAAACATACACAATGTACCTATTACAGTTCAAATATGTTTTGAGGAATCATCCAAGGCCTCGTGGGAGTCATCTATGGCCTAATTGGAATCTAAACTCATGGGCAAAACTGGGCATGCTAACTGGGTGAGTGGGTTGGCATAGTCAAACACTAGCCAATCCTGGGAGAGTGTGAGCATATTTATACCAAATATGGCACGTAGGTCCCTGAGTGTTTTATGCCACCAATTATGCTGCATGAGCAGCGATTCATAAACAAATTCATCTAGTAAACAGGCTACACATGTTGGAGGAATCACAGGTTAGCCTACACCCTCCCTTACTGGTAGCTGTTATATGATAGCAGAAAGCTGGTTGATGGGCTGAATTAGCAGATATACAGACCCATTCCAAAATTTTAATATCATGGAAAAGTTTATTTATTTCCATAATTCCATTCAAAAAGTTGAACCTTTGTAGATTATAGATTCAGGGCCCACAGTTTAAATGATTTCAAGTATTTATTTGTTTATTTTTACAAAATTTGGGCTTCCAGCTCATAAAACCCACAAAAACAGGATTAGAATACTGTGGAGAAATCAGCCCAAACTACTTCTCAGTTTTTGCAGAAAAAATTGAAAATAGGATCACATCAAATCAATCAAAATATGGTACTTTCAAAACGATATGTCAATAGAGGCAATCAGCCTGGGAGTTATGGAAGCCCAGATTTCCTTGATGCTTGCTGTCAGCTCCTCTTTCTTGTTGGGTCTGGTGGCCCTCATTTTCCTCTTGAGAATACCCCATAGATTCTTAAAGGGGTTTAGGTCCGGAGAGTTGGCTGG
>JAOVVG010000037.1:13921142-13931842 GCA_028566375.1 Leptodoras nelsoni | reverse complement strand
TTGATTGGTGTCTCTAAAGTGGCCCTAGTGTGTGAGTGTGTGTATGTGTGTGTGTCCTATGATGGATTGGCGCCCTGTCTAGGGTTGTTCCTGCCTTGCGTCCTATGCTGCCGGCCAGGCACTGGCTCTCCCGTGACCCTGAAAAGGAATAAGCGGTCAAGAAAATGAATGAATGAATGAATAGTTGTTTTATATTTTGGGAACTAGAACTAGTGAAATTCATTCGAACATATGGCAGGTCCAGGTACAAACAAAAATAATAAGTGGATAAGTGGGATTCAGAAATAACATTCCTGCAAGTATCTTTGGTTGAAAGCTGTCAACCTGGAGTGATGTAGCTACGGTTGAGGAACTGTCAAAACCAGAAATCGCACATATTCTTGACACATTCAGTGTTTTCCGTTGTTTCCAGGGAAAAATATATATTATCCATTAGCTCAGTCTTGCAAGACATACACGTAAATCTGTTTTCCTTTCCACTAAGTCTGTTTTGTGAGGAATAGCCTGATTAGGAGAATATTTTGTTCAAAACTAATAAAACTAAAAAACAAAAACTAATAGCTGGTTACATGACTATTAGATTAATCGAACTGCTAAAATCAGATTCATATCAGTTTCGTATATGAATTCATGCCAAAATCGGTTATAAGATCAGCACGTTTTTTCATTTTTGCTTTGGCTTAGACTGGGCCTCGGCAGCAGTTAAATGCTGGTGAGTGGCTGTCAGTTGCAGTAGCTGTGTGGGTGCAGGCTGATGGATGAAGCTGCTTGTGGCATCTTCACCTCTGAATGCTCCATCATGCAGAGACACCGCAGCGAGCTGGAGATCATAAGAGAAATGTTTAACATTGAGATGACACATGTAGCACAAAGATTTGGGGGCGTTTTCTGTCTTGCTGCCGGACTGACTGGCAACGTACATTATGGACGGTTTTTATTTTATTAGTTTGTTTATTTAGCTGTTTTGTACTGGGGTTTTAAAGCTCCATGCTTTCCCTAGGCGTCTACCTCTAAGATCTGTGCACATCTAAGTTTCTGTGCTCTACGGTTCTTTCTATTATAAATTGCTTTTGGGGGAAGGATTCTGAAACCACCCATCCCTTAGATGTGAGTTTACATAATTCCCTTTGAACATTCAGGGAAAGGAAGCTTGCACGGTCAGGTTTAGGTTATTGCATGGATCTTTTATTTACATTTACATTTATGGCATTTGGCAGACACCCTTATCCAGAGTGACTTACATTTACCTCATTTATACAACTGAGCAGTTGAAGGTTAAGGGCCTTGCTCAGGGGCCCAACAGTGGCAGCTTGGTGGAGCTGGGGCTTGAACCCCTAACCTATTCAGTAACCCAACACCTTAACCACTAGGCCACCCCTGCCCCCTTTCCATGCTCTCAAACCCATCCTCCTACCCTTCCTTCCCCGTTAAATCATGGAGAACAGAGAATACATCCACTTAATTAAGAATTTTAATTAGCTTGATCAATTTTTCTTCAAAGCATGCAAGTCATGCTAAATCCACCATAATCGTCGTGGCACAGCCTCTACACCGCTTTGCCTTCTTGCATCTTTCATTTCTTAATGAGGGGCGCTAACACTCGGAAATTGATTCATCTCCTTTCACACCACGAAGCATTAAGCAAATTATTGCAGCGATAATGACTTCACCTCGACACTTGCACTTTTCTTTCTCATAGCAAGTTCAAATGTGAGCCCTCATGCCATTTGTACCATTATTTAATGGTGATGAGCTACGTCCCACGTGTAAGTGTCATACACAAAAGATACAGAATCATACTGACGACCCTGAAAGAAACAAATTGTCATGTTTTTTCTGTAATAAGGCCGAATTCAGTGCAAGAGAGAAAGCAATCTTTGAAAATCTTTATCTATATTACATTTGATTTTCTTTGACAGTGGAAATGAACAAAAGCTGTGACCTATTTCAATACATAAACTATGGTTGCTCAGTTACGTGGTGTTTATTTCCTTTCTTGTAAACACATCAGTTCTTTGGCATTTAAGGATCATTGGGTTTGGTATTTCCCACATTAAAAAAAAAAAACAACCTTCTTCACTGTACTTTATATTTCGCTTTGGTTTTATGATATATGGCAATGCTGGAAGCACACAATTGTATAACATGTCTTTGTATCCTGTAGCATTACAAATCCCTCACTGGAACTGAGGAGTCAAGCCCAAACATGTTCCAGCATCATATTGCCCCGCACACAAAACGTTCATTAGGGTGTACTGCAAGATCTCGAGTGTCCTCCTCAGAGCTCTGACCTCATCCCCATTCAATACCTTTGGGATAAACTGGAATCAAGCCTTTATCCAGCATCAGTGCCTGACCTTACTAATTCACTTTTGGCTCAGAGTTCAAATCCCCACAGCCATGCTCTGTTCCCAGAAGAGCGGAGGTAACAGGAGAGAATTATAATGGGATAAGGAAAGGAGACTGGAAAGGGATGTTCAGAATGCATATAATGGTGTGATGGTCAGCTTTCCAGAAACCTCTGGCCCTATAGACTAGAGTTGTGTATTGGGACTGGAATTCTGTAGGTGTCAGATAAGAGGGAGGTTTTTATCATGTTGGTATTAGTGATTACCGTAGTTAGAGACAAAGCTTGTGGAACAAAACAAAACGTCAGGCTTATTAACATGGAAGTACGCCCATCAGCCATAACATTAAAACCACCTCCTTGTATCTACACTCTTTCTGCATACATTGTAAGCCCCTTTTATGCAGTTCTTCAGTGGTCAGGACCCCCCCAGGACCACCACAGAGCAGGTTTTATTGGGTGGTGGATGATTGTCAGTGCTGCAGTGATCCTGATGTGGTGGTGGTGTGTTAGTGTGTGTTGTGCTGGTCTGAGTGGATCAGACACTGCAGTGCTGCTGAAGTTTCTTAACCCCTCAGTGTCTCTGCTGGACTGAGAATAGTCCACCTACCAAAAATATAGGTCCTGTAGGTAGCATCCTGTGACTGCTGATGAAGGACTAGAGGATGACGCAAGCTGTGCAGCAACAGATGAGTTACTGACTCTGACTTTACATCTACATGGTGGAGCAACTCAGTAGGTGTGTCTGATAGAGTGGACTGTGAGTGGACACAGTGTTTAGAAACTTCAGCAGCACTGCTGTGTCTGATCTAATCTTACCAGCACAACTCACACTAACACACCACCACAACATCAGGGTCACTGCAGTGCTAACAATCATCCACCACTCAAATAATACCTGCTCTGTGGTGGTCCTGTGAGGGTCCTGACCACTGAAGAACAGGGTAAAAGGAAGCTAACAAAGTCTGCGGGAAAAACAGATGGACTACAGGCTGTATCTGTAAGGCTACAAACACCTGTATGGACAGTGGAGCTGATAAAATGGAAAGAGTGTCGATGCA
Source organism: Leptodoras nelsoni (assembly GCA_028566375.1). Taxonomy (NCBI): domain Eukaryota; kingdom Metazoa; phylum Chordata; class Actinopteri; order Siluriformes; family Doradidae; genus Leptodoras; species Leptodoras nelsoni. The sequence goes on along the minus strand of JAOVVG010000037.1, from coordinate 13,928,434 downwards.
AGGAGGTGGTTTTTATGGCTGATCTGTGTATAGCACTGCACATTTCATTTACTGCATCCTTAATAAGTGCCTGGTCAGGGTTTTGGCCATTTAAATTAGGCCACTAGTTTGTGTATACTTTGGGAAATGGAACCAGTGTCATTTCAGAAGGAAGGTAAGGCGAGAGGCAGAGAGTGTAGGAGAGTAGTAAGGAAGGAGTTTAAATCTGAATACAGATACATTTATTTGATAGTGGTACACCCTTAATGTGTATCTAATGGCCACAATGTGTACCTTATACTGCATCCTGAAAACTCCACTCTAACTGTTGGGTGTCAGCCGTTGGCACACAAGGGCGTCTTGAGTAGGTGCAGTCTACTTTGATTCCTAAACACCCTGTCTGGGTGCACACACACTGCTCCTGACACATCTCAGCAGCTGCTACTTGTTCACAGCACTCTGTGGTTTGGAAACTGACCTCCTCAGATCTAGCAGAGGACATCATGCCTGAATGGTGCTCGGAACACAGCGAAGAGAGTCTGCTGATTTGTTACGTGTGAGAATAGAATCAGAGACAGCTTATTTCCGTCGTGTAATTCTCAGCTCTACCGATTGGCCAGGAGCAGCATCTGAGTTTGAAGTTGAATGCTGCTGAACCCTAATGGGAGCTCTTTTTTGCTAAGAAAAAAGAATACTGGACATTTCAGTGTGTTAATGTTTCTTTTTTTGTCAGTCCTCCCTCAGGGCTTCTTTGAATTTGCTAGATTTCTTGTAGTATGCTGACATTAGTCAGTTATTCATGTCTGTTACAAAACATGCCAGAATCATGATGAAATATTTGTCCTGAATATTTTTACTTCGAATACATATCAAGAAATGAGAACCATATGGGTCTTAAAACATACTGGCAAATAAGTGTTCACGTTAAGCTGTCACTTGGTACCTATTTTTATGGGGTAATAATTTACAAAATAATGGGAGCTGGGTGCTAATATCTGACATTTCATACTAAAATAACTCACCATAACACCTAAGGCAACAGCAATGGAATTTAAAAAGGTGAACTAATAGACCACCCATGGGTAAAAAAAACCCACCCTTGTGAAGGTGCTTGTGCTGGCCAGATGTGTAAGGAGCACCTGGAGGAGTCCACCATCGTGTATCAAACACCTTTACTGGTAGACTGGTAGTCTCCTGACGTTGTTGAGGGGATCCAGAAACAACGTCCTCACCACCCCTCAACGTTCAAAGTGAATTCCAGCTTGTTTCCTGGTGTCATGGTGTCTGGTGCCACATAATTCTGTTCAGAGATCCAACCAGACAGGGATGTTGGTTTGACTTACCCAAGTGGGATGCCTACAGATGGAAGCCACTTTTGATTACTTCCAACTCCTACTGCCATTGACCTCTGACCTGGACAGGGAAGCCCTTTGGCGTTGCTCTTTCACCGTAGGTCAGGGCACGGAGCCACTTATCAGGATAGATGGGTCAGGCCTGAGCGTGTGGGTTTTATGGAAAATCACAGCTGCTCACTTTTTTTCTTTTGATCTTAGTCAAAGGTGTCAGAGATCGGGTGTGCCTGGATCTTGTCAGGATTCTTTGCCTGCTTTTGAAGTACTGGACCAATAGTGGGAAAATGTTCTTCATTTTTTTTGGAGACTAGGAGGGCTGCATTGCTGGCACACATTGCTCTTTCTTTTATGAGTCTCCATTTAAATGTTGCCACCAAGTCTGTGTTTACAGCAATGCTTTATCAAAGTAGGCTCCAAAATGTGAAAAATGTGAGCTGTGTTTACAACAATATTTGCAATACATATGGTGGTATTTATGAAATGTGTCTGGGTTCGGCTTCCTCAAAAGAATCTGATTTCACAGTTTCAGAATTGCCCGAATACGGCTTCTCTGCTCAGCTTCTGAGATGACTGATTGCAACCTTTCTGATCAGCTGCTTCCGAGAATACTCGTATCACACTCCAAGTGATGAAAATGTATATTCTGTATATGCTTTGTAGCAGTTGAAAACCTCTGTAAAATCCACACAGAGGTATATTTATAATGATTTACCGTTAGAATGTTTGTACTGCTAGATGACACTCTCTCTCTGGAGTACTGTAATTGGCCATTTATTAGCGCTAATGTGTCGATTACTTGCCATCGCTTCACCCTGAGCTCTCAGAGGGTCAATTGCGTATGAACTCCGAGATTAACAATCTGAGTGCTGATAACCTAAGAGAATTGAGTAAAGAGGGAAACTCTGCCCCCTAAAAGAAAACCTTGAGACATATCACCTACATAGTGAGGAACATGTGTTCAGGAGGGTTGCCAAAATCAACACTTCCCTAAACTATGTGGTGCCCCTGGGAGATTGGTAGAGTTGAACCAAGGAAAATGGGTCCTCTGTATACTGCAGAACTTAACCATTTTCACCTGTTGTAATGCTTATCATCAGTGAAAGAGACATTGCATTGCATTGTCTATAGGGCTTCTCTTTTTCTTGTACAACTTTGATTGGAAAGTACACAAATACGGCACTAAAAGAGCATGAAGAATAAGTTGGTATTTTATATCTAGTGTGAATTTTGAAGGGAGTACACCAAAACCTCAACCTGTTTAACCACCCACCTCGCAGGATTTACGCTCTGATAGAAGTGAAAACCCAGAGAGTTTGGAACCGCAACTCGTGTTTAACCGAGGGACCTTGGAAGAATATTTGCCCTGTCACTTCTGATACCTCAAGCTTGACAAGAGCTCAGTCTTCATAATCTATTCATCTCTTTCTTTTCTGTCATCCCTCACTCGCATTTTAACTTCGGGTTTTTTCTTGGGTATAGGGGCTTTGGATCGGACCCATAAATGATCTTCGGCTCCACAACAGCTGGCATCCAGATGTTATTGAGCTGAAATCCCTTGACAAAATCCATCAGTCCACTTTCTTTTTGATCAGGCATGCTCTGCGATCCAGCAACAGAACTGGACCTCTCGTTACCAGTGTTCCTGCCGAAGTCAGAGCGAAAAGGTTGGCGAGTAAATGGTTCAGATAGTTTAGTACGGCTCTATCTCTATACGCATTTCCTCATTCTGTAAGCCTAATCGCAGCTAATCTGGTTTTGATAATGCATGCTGATCGAATCCACTGCTGGAGAGGAAAGGTACTCCATACTGTGATGTATTTTCTCCTGGTGCTTTATTTCCGAGAAAAAAAAAAACCAATAATCCAAATATTTCAAAGGTTCAGAGGTATTGAGAAAGCAAAACATTCATCCATTATGATGTGCAGAAGGTTCTCATTTCATGTACAATAGAGAACATCTGTGGCTTTGTTACAGCACATATACAACCAACCCACCCCCACACACATCTAGTCTAGTGTCGGTTTCCTCTGCCGCTTACCATCATAACAACCGCCAAACCCTCTTCTCACATGTATTTTTAGTTTTTGAATGACTGTTAAGCAATAGTATAGGAAATATGATATTTACAAAGACTTGGTGTAGCAGCACTAAGACGATACAGTTCATCCTGTTTAGAAATACCTTCTTTTCTTGGGTGTGCTTTCAGTATTCCGAAAAAAATGATTTTAATTACCTGTTTTTTTGTGTGTGTGTGTCCAGCAAGGATTAGCCATGTGGTGCCAGTTCTTTGCCTCACTTTCTGAACACCCAAGAAGCATAGCTGTATTTGAAAAGCGCTGGGATCAGTCCTGGCATTTGTACATTTGCATTTCTGCCCCAAATATGTTAATTTGTCCCTCCTTGAAATTCTTTTGATGGTTTTGCAGCAAACCCCACCATTCACCCCATTTCAATTACTCCAGTGTTGTGGTTGAAGCGAATCACTGTGCGGGCCCCCTTATTCACAAACCGCCAGAAAGGTCTCTGATTAGTTTGTCGGATTCACTGTAAGAAGGATCAAAAGATGAAGTTTTGCAAGAACCCAGTAATAACATTGGCTTTCCTTTTTAATGGAGAATCAAGCAAATCTCCACTGATCCATAGTCATCTTATTTCTGTCGCCACCTCCTCCATAACCCGGGATTAGCCATTTTTTTGGAGTGAATAGGTACGACTGGCTAGGAGAACCCTCTGATTAAAATTTTAACACTTCACCAAGCCAGAACTTTTCTTCCGACAGTGATTAGGAGCAGGTGCTGGTGTGCAACTTGAGAAAGCAGAGGGCCCGCCACTACGCAGCCACAACCGCTACCATAAGACAGACGGCTTCACCGCTGATTTATGGCTCTGAGACCCCTGTGTTTTCACAGCACACATCGCCTGATAACATATATCAAAGGCAAAGCAAATAGGCCGTGAAGATGTTTATCTCCGTGCCTCACGAAGTTGCGTGGAAGTTTTTAGGACTCTTCAGAATACAGGCTAATCTTCTTACTTCATCTGTGTTCTCTTGGATTTTTCACATTGTTTAATGAAGCTTGGGTATAGAGTTGTCTACTATTCTGTATAGTACACATACTTAGTAATGAAGCATTCACTTCAAACAGCAGTGCCCTGATCCTTTTCAGACATCATGAAAGCCCACCCTCGAGTCTTTATAACATCTCACTTGTGCTGCCTCGAATCATTTAGAATAAGAAGGCTGTTTTTCAAAGGCTTGTCCATGTCATATTCCCTTGTTCCAGCGCCCAGCCCATGCGTCACATGTAGCGTTCAGGACTCTATGCCTGCCGGCAGCATTCCAAACATACCCTATGCTGTCAGAAGAGTGTTTCCCAGTTCTCCACAGCATGTGCCAGCCTCTGGAAGGAAAGCCAGGGGAGGAAACCACAAGTTCCGCTTTGTAAGACAATTGTACAACCAGCAATCAATGATCTGTTTCTATTTATGATTCCCAATGTGGCTTCATATTTAGTTTTTTATAGAATATGTAGTCATATTTTCAATTGCACTCTGAATCAGATTTTTTCCAGCTGCAGTACTTTCTCTTTTTTGTTTTGTCCTATTGAGGTAACTTGTGGCAAACCGGAGCTAGTACTAAATCAGATTAAAAGGAAAGAATTATGAATTTAAAAGCGTATTTCTTGTAAATTTCTTATTATTGAGATTTATGGAGTATGGTCTGAAAGATCTCGTTTTTGTTCGGTTGGATACAGGGATCCAGGGCTGGGTGGGTGTATATTTGGGTTCCAGCTGATGAATTGAAGCCACCTTTGCATGTAAATGGATGTATTTACCTTTGGAGTAGGCCTAATGGGGAGGAGAACGTCCCAGAGATGTTCTGACGTCAGCTGTAATTCAAACAGCATGGCAGCTAGGGAAAGCTGCCACACGCTTGTGAAGGGAGCTCATTTAGACTCTGTAGCATGACAGCACCAGAGTTCCATGCCAGGACCAGACAACATCCTGGAAGGATAAACAGCGCTGCACCATTCCGGATTGTTGTGCATTTGTATCAATATCAGCTTCGCATCTACAACAAAGGAGTCGCTTCATGAAGGAATGCTTTTGATATGAATCCAGAATTCCACATTTTCGGAAAACCTACACAAAAGCAAATAAAGCAATAATGAGTGGAAATTTCTAATTGGTGTAATTTACTGTTCAAATGAGGCCCTTTATTTGTTTCTTCCTCCGCTTGAATAATTCACAGGTCATCAGTTCTTGACAATGTGGATCAGATTGTGCTTCTAACACATTACTTTGATGTCCACATCTTGGTAAAAGCTTACCATTTTGCCAAGAAGTTGCAAATTATTGCTCAATACACATTGCACACCTTTTTTCTATTAAAGCCCCAAAGGCACCAGCAGAGTGATTATTTTACCATTTTACTATATCAAGCAGTTTTTTTTTGACGCAGCTCTAATGAGGGCCATGTATCTGAAAGAATGTAAGACTACAGACTGTAATGATGATATGATAGCCTGCTAACAGATCTCGTGTGCTATAAAGGTAATGACCATAAATCTGGTAATAAAATAACCACTTACAGCTGGACATGGCCTTCCTGCTAGTTCCTGGTTTCACAACCTTCACAGGTATATAAAGTGTTCAGGATGAACAGAGGATCAGTGGTATGGGTTTGATACTGTTGATACTTAAAATACTGTGGCTGCAACTAAATTGCATGAGACGCCCACAAGCTGTAATTCAGTGACTCGAGACACAGATCAGGTCTCTAGGGAGAATGAGATTGACAAATCTTTGGATTGATATAGAGAACGCTTGTTTTATTGGCTGAATTCACAAACAGATCAACAGGTTTAGTCATTATGCTTGTTTCAAAAGGAGCGATGGTATTTCTTTAATGAACCTTGACTGGTGCGTGCTGTACCTCCAAGTTGTTTTGCTTCCCATTTGCTTCTAACCCCCTGGAGTCTGGCTTAATCCCGGCCATCCCAATACTACTCAGGGAGAGGGGCGGAAAGGCTGATTTCTAGCCTTTCCAAAAAATATGTACAAAGGAGGCCTTCTTACTACTGTCAGATTTACAAGGATTATTCCAGGATTATTCAAGTCTAGTCTAGTCTAGATGTTCTTAGCACCTATGGAGGTATAATTCTGGCTGTATGAAGCCGTATTAAAAGATTTTGTGTTTTGTCTAGCATGAGACAGTAAGCAGAAAATCGCATTCGGTCCACTTGGTCTTTGGTAGGGGTTGGTTAGATGAGTCAATCCCACTAATATGTTCCTTGTTAGCTGCTGTGGGGATTTTTGACTAGTCTGGGTTGTGAAAAGAAACAGTGAGGCAGACAGTAAGGAGATGTGCTTTGCCAGAAATGATTTCATAATAGATGAAATCAATTCAGTTAACTGCTCAAGACTATGCTAGTCTTTTTCCCTATTGCTTTAATGGACTCTTAACATAAAGTGGAGGTCTTTTATAATCCCACTACCATCCAATCCCAAAGGAATCTGTCCAAGTTATATTTTGTTGTACTTTAAAGCTAAATAAATGCCCTGTGGTGCAGTGAATTCTGTGGGGACCAGTGTGCTGTGAGCTTTGTGAGCCACAGGTTGCATATCACTGTCCAGTTCCACTCACATAGATTAGAGTCAGATTAGAATTACATATTAGCTCAGAGAATCTGATTCTTTTGGGATGCTACTGAGGCTGGGGTAGAACATGGTGGAAAAGCCTTCCAGACAATTCCTGTATTTCCCAATTCCTCATATTACTAATCCATCACTAAGGTTTAAGGAGTTTGTGAGCCATGCTGCACAGTGCCAGTTTCAGCTGAGCCACCAGTGAGGGCATTTGAAGAGACGTAGAGTACAGGCCAAGTTTGGACACACCTTCTCATTCAATGCGTTTTATTTATTTTCATGACTATTTACATTGTAGATTCTCACTGAAGG